>JAQZBX010103825.1:0-11017 GCA_029593785.1 Cabassous unicinctus | reverse complement strand
TTTTTTTTTTTTTTTTTTGCTATTTGTTCCTTTATCCATCCATACAAATTTGTTGATTGTTTTTTCCATTTCTGCTAAGATGTCTTTTGGAATTTTGATTACGATTTTATTGAATCTGAAAATCACTTTAGGTAGAATTGACACGTTAACAATATTTACTCTTCAAATCCATGATCACAGAATATTCTTCCATTTATTTATGACTTCTTTGATTAGTGTCAGCAATGTTTTGAGGTTTCTGTGTGTAAGTCCTTTACAGACTTTGACAAATTTTATCCTAGTTATGTGATTTTTTGTAATGAATTTGATTTTTTATAATGAAGTATAAGGGATTTTATTCTTCATTACCTCCTAAATTTTAAATTGTTAATTTATAGAAACATCAGTAATTTTTGTGGTGATGTTGTTCCTTCAACTTTGCTGAATTTGTTATTAGCTCTTAACTTTGATGTAGCTTTTTAAGACTCTTATATGTACGATCATGTTATCTGTGAACAGGGAATGCTTTCCTTCTAATTTTGTTGACTTTTATTTCTTTTTCTTGCCTAGTTACTCTGGTTAAAGCTAATACAACACCTTTCAATAATGTTCGTAATAGTGGGAATCCTTGTCTTGAATCTTGAATGTGATGTTAGCTGTTGGATTTTCCAACAAGACCTTTATGATTTTGAGTTAATTTCCTACTATTCCTAGTTTTTTAGTGTTTTTACAAGAAGTGTGCTGGATTTTGCCAAATGATTTATGTGCATCAATTTAGATGGTCATATTTTTATTTTGTTTGTTTTCACTTTTTTGCTTTATTTTATCAATATGTAGAAGTACATGAGTTGATTTTCTTATGTTGAACGACCATGGCATATTGGGATAAATCTCCCTTGATCAAGGTGTATAATTCTTTTATCATGCCATTGGATTCTCTTTGCCAGCGTTTTTTTGAGTATCTTTGCAACAATATTCATGAGATTTATTGTAATATCTTTATCTATCTAGTTTTCATATTAGGGTGATACTAACCCCATAAAGTGAGTAGGGAGTTGTGGTAGTTGGAGACTGTGTGTACCGAAGAAAAGATCATGTCCATAGAGCTCATCCATTCCTTTGGGTGTGAAACTATTGTAGATGGGACCTTTGGATTAGTTTCAATTAAGAATCTTTTGAATAGATTTCTTCAGTAAGGCATAGCACAAGGTGGGTCTTAATCCTCTTACTAGAATCCTTTAAAAACAGGATGAATATGGAGAGATGGAACTCAGAGACAGAAAGAAACATATTGCAGTTGAAAGTAAAATATGAGATATCAGAAGTTAAAATCAATGGAACCCAGGAGAGAGAAAGCCATAGAAGCAGAGAGAAGGTGACAGTAGCCTAGAGAAAGCTGGAGGAAGCAAGATCCTGGAAGCAATGAGATCCAAAGATAGCCCTAGCAGATGCTACCATGTTCCTGCAAATGTGAGAGAGGACTTCAGGGTTGCTGAACATCAGTGTCTTGACGAAGGCTTGATTGGAAATGTTTTCAGCCTTGAAACAGTAAGCATTTAAACTCATAAATTTCCATTGTAAAAGCCAAGCCATGTCTAGTATATTGCCTTTGCAGCTTTTAGTAAACTAAAACAGGAAATTGTCCCTTCAGTTCAAATTTTGGAGGAATATGAGTAGGATTATTATTTTTGAAACTTGGGTGAAATTTTCCAGTGCACCCCTTGGTCCTGTGTTTTTCTTTGTTGGGAGGGTTTGATTACTGATTTGATCTCTTTCATCATTTTCATCATTTGGTCTTTCAATATCTTCTCTTTCTTCTTTAGTCAGTATAGGCAGTTTGTATGTTTCAAGTAATTTGTCCATTTCAGCTAGTTTATCTAATTTATTGAGGCAATATCCTTCATAATATCCTTTTATACTCTATTTTATTACTGTGGGGTGGATGGTAATGTCGCTCTTTTCATTTCTTATTTTACTTATTTTTATCTTCTCCTTTTTTGTCTTTATCAAAATAGATAAAGTTAGTCAATTTTATTGATCTTTACAAAGAAACAGCTTTTGATTTCATTGAACTTCTCTATTGCGTTTCTTACTCTATCATATTTATCTCCACTATAATATTTGTAATTTCATTCTAATTGTTCCCTTTGCATTTATTATCCTCTTATCTTTCTAATACCTGATGTTGTGAGCTTAGTTCTCATATTGGAGATTTTTCTTATTTTTTGTTGTATGAATTCAGAGGTAAAAACTTCCCTCTCACAAATGCCTTTGCTGCATCCATAAGATTTTGTATGTTTTGTTTTAGCTCATTCACTTCTAGATATTTCCCAATTGCTTTTGTCACTTATTTAACATGTTTGTTGTTTAAGGGTGTGCTTTTTTATTTCTACATATCAGAGAATTTTCCAGTTATCCCTCTCTTTTTGAGTTCAAGCATTATTTTGGTGTTGTCAGAGAACATTCATGGTATGATTCAATCTTGTTAAATTTACCAAGTCTTGTAATGTGTTCTAACATATCATCTATTTTGTAGAAACATCCATGTCACTAGAGAAGAATGTGTATTCTGTTCTTATTAGGGGAAGTGTTTTACATATATATACCAGCTCTTGACTGCTTATATTATCAATCGGGTCTTCCACATTCTTCTCAATTTTCTATCTAAATGTTCTATCCATTATTAAAGGTTGTGTATTGCTGTTTATTACTGGATCATAAAGCCATATCTTTCACCTTTCAAAAGTTCAGTATTTTTTTCATTGTTTTGTGCCTTTCCTATTTCAGGACATAAATACTTATAACTGTTATGTCTTGTTGTTGACTTGACCAGTTTATCAGCTTATAGTATAATTCTTTGTCCTTATAACAGCTTTGGACATGAACACTATTTTATCTGCTATTTGAATGGCTACCACAATTCTAAGTTCTCATTGGTTACTATTTGCATGGAATATTTTTCTATTTTTTTATTTCAACTAATGTGTTTTTGAAATAAGGTTGAGTGTCTTCTAGAAAGGATATAGTTTTAACCATAATGCCATTCTCTGCCTTTTGTTGGAAAGTTTAGTCCATTTTCATTTAATGTAATTATTAATAATGTAGAATTTTGTATCACCATTTTGCAATTTTTATTTTGTTGGGTTTATAACATTTTTATCCCTCAGTTCTTCCATTAATAGCTGTCATATCTGTTTGATATATTGTTTTTGTGTTATTTTGATCCCTCCTCATTTCCTACTGGTAATTTTTCAGATTTTTCTTTGTGGTTAATATTGGGCTTAAATACAATATCCAAAAACTGTAATAATCTCATTTGATTTGATACCAAGTTAACTTCAACAACATACACAAATTTTGTTCCTGTACTCCACTATCCTTTACTTTCTGGTTCTACTTGTTGCAATTGATGTCTTTATGCATTCAGTCTATTAAATCATAGATTAGTAATTATTTTTCAAGCATGTGCTTTTTAAAATCTTTATGAATAAAAAATTTAGTTACATTAAAAAATCAATACAGTGTAATCCTGGGGCTTATAATTACCCATATGGTTACCTTACTAAAAACTTTTATTTCTTTATGTTGTTTTGATCCACTACCTAGTGTTTTTCCTTTAATATCTAAAGAACTCCCTGTAGCATTGCTTATAAGAGAGGTCAACTGGTGATGATCTCCTACAGCTTTTGTTTATTTGGCAATGTGTTAGTCTCATTCTAATCCGTAAGACAGAATTGCCAATATAAAATTCTCTCTTGAAATTATTTTCTTTTAACACTTAAATATTTCATCCCATGGCTTTCATGCTTCTATGGGTTTTGCTGAGAAATTAGCACTTAATTTTATAGGGCCTGCCTTTTACTTAACATGTTGCTTTTATCTTGTAGATTTCAGGACTCTTTCTTTGTCATTGTATTCTACATGTTTGCCACTGGCTGGTCATGGTGCTCCTCAAGTTTATTCAGTTTGTTGTTCCTGGTTTCCTTGATTCTGAGTGCATGTCTCTAATTCATTAAGTTAGAGAAGTTTTCTAACATTATTTCTTTGAATATTCCTCCTGCACCTTTCTCTCTTTTTTCTTCTTGAACATCTTCTATGACTATATTGGTATTTGTGCGAATGTCTCACATGTTTCTTAGGCTCTGTTCATTTTTTCTCTTTATTTTCCTTCTCCTCTTTAGTCTGAATTATTTCAAATGTGCTATATTTAATTTCACTGATTCTTTCTTAAGTATTTCTAACATCTGGTCTTGTTCTTTGATGTTTTCTGTAGTTTTTCTTTTTCATTTCAATGGGCTGTAGTTTCTTACATTTTTATTTTTCTTGTAGATTTTTGTTTCATAAAGTATATTTTAATATTTAATGTTTTACCTTTGGGATTTAGACCCTGAGCTGTATTTTTATTACGTTTGTATACAGCTAGTTATATTACAGTTATGTCATTGAATGAGAGGAGGTAAGAAAAAATATCAGTGCAAAAAAACATTTTTCAATGGCTTTGAATATTGGCTCTCTGTTATGAGATGCTCTCTTCAGAGTTTTACTCTCTGATTAAGATCAGGCAGAGTCGAAAGTCTTGGTTCCTCTACTTTCTGAGCCTTTGTGTTTTCATGGGCTTGTTTAGGGCCTCATAAATTTTCCTGTTTTCAAGAATTGGAATAGTTCCCCTATCCCTGTGAAGTAGAATTTCCCCCTTTCAGGTTGCTCTATTGTAGGCTTAGATTCCTTTGTCCCAGCACATTTGGAATTGATTGTCTCTTACACTGCTTAATTGCCTGGAACTTGCCTCTTCCTGCAGGGAAAGTTCCAGGAAAAGCAAGGAGATAGAGCTCCTGGCTCATGGTTTCAGGTTGCTTTTGGATAGATTGGAATCAATATACTTGCATTCTAGTTCTCCCTTAGGCTTTACTCTGCTACGTCCAAAACTGAGTTGTGACATTTTGAATTTTGTGAATCCCAGAAACATTTTGTTTTTGAACTACTCCATTTCTGTGGTTAATTAATTTTCATTAAGTTCTGTGAAGAGAAGTTTGATTAGATCACTTGATTAGATCACTTAAAGGCTTTGATTGAGCTATGTTATTCAGGCGTGACCTATGTCTCTGCCTATGGGTCTATGGGTCTCTGCCTTCTTACAGGAGTCTTACATAACCAGAGAAAGAGAGACACAGAAAGGGAGCTCTGCAATTTTGAGCCTGCTAAGTGAAAGAGCACAGTTGATGCTCACCAATAGCTGCAGAGAGACAGATTATCCCTCAGAGCCTCAAGGAGATGTTGCCCCAGGGTATATGCCTGATTGCCCACAGTTGAGTTCCAGGAGAATGTAGAGAGAGACTGGCAGACCCACCATCTTGCCTCATTATTTGCCAGGACTCTGGGGTCCCCTACCTGCTGACACTTGGTGAGAAAACATCTCTTATAATGCTTTGATTGGGACATTTTTGAAACCTTGGAACTCTAAACTGTTACTCTAATAAATTCCCCATTATAAAAGCCAATCAGTTTATGATATTTTGCATCAGTAATCTTAGCAAATTAAAATACCCTTAATGTAATATTTGCCATCAGTTCAGTGATATATCTGAGTTCATAATGTTACAACATAAATACTATAGGGTTTCAAATCTAAAAAGTATGTATTTATGTATTATGGCTCAGCTCATTGTCTAAAAGCTATGCCTGATAAATAATTTTCTTTATTTCAATTTTGTTTATTAATGAAAGAGACTCACATAATTTAATTTTTGTCATCAAATGTATTTATTTTTGAAAATTAGTAAATATTGACTTTCAAAGTTAATTACAATGAAATCATTGAAAAATGTATGTGACCAGAACCTTGAGTCCTGTGATTTGTCCTTTAACTACATGTACTATATATATTTTTTATGTTTAGTAATATTCATTCAAACATTATTCAACCAGATAAAATCCTATGAATTTTATTATTATTAAAAGGGATAAAAAGGTAGATGTTGTGATTGTTTTCTTCCTTCTCACATCTCCCAAGTAGTATAACTTTTGAAAAATATTTCTACATTTCAAAAATATATTTTTCTTTCTTGTTTTACAATAAGTGCAGGTTTCCTGTTAGTAGTTAGAACACTACTATATTATTTTGCCCAAGCCTGTCGAAGCCTGCCAAAGCAGATACCTGTAATGGGTTGGCTTTTAAAAAGGAAATTTACTTAGGGTAAAAGCTTATAGTACCAAGGCTGTATCTAACCTGGGTCTTGCCTCACTGACACAGTCCAAACAAAGGCCCTAAAGGTATCTAATAAAAAACAATCTAATTAAAGTTTCCTTAACTGAATGTAAATAAAAGTACCATTACACTACATTTACAGGCACAGCAATGGGTTATCTCAAGAGCATAATTTTCTAGGCTCCACAAAAGAGAAACCCAGACCAAGGGTGATATTTTTCCTGTGACTCCTAACCAAAATTAAAAAAAAACTGCTAGTGCTCGCTTCCGCAGCACATATACTGGAATTGGAGCGATAAAAAATTTTAAGGCACTGTATAAGGTACCATCTACTCAAAATATGTCATTATTTAAAATAGGTAGTTTGAGGGTATTAGCTTCTTTTTTCTTCACATTATACTTCTAATACATAGACGTAAGCCTAAATTCTGTTTTGTCTAACACCTAATTTAAGATATCTATTTTTCTATGCCTTTGTTATTCCATTAATTCTATGAAAATATTTTCTCCTGATATTGGCAAAATTATCTTCTTTGTTTTCCACAATTTTTCTTTTACTTCATTATTTACTTTGTATTATTTAGGAGAGTGGAATATATCAGCCCATATTACATATCAGAAATGTCAAGATGAGGCAGTAAGTGATATATCAAGCCTTAAAGTAGTGGATATTTTAGAGACACAAATTGTCACCATTTCTTTATCAAAGTTAAAATAACATTAAAGTCTAATTAAAACACTGGAGAAAAATCCTGTTCAATATTGGAATTTTTGGAATGGATATTTAAGTAGTTTATTTATCCACTCATACATCCCTTTTCAGTTAATTAGTAGATAAATATGTTTAGAATGTTTACCTTTTCCTGGATATTATTTTTAATACCTGACTATACAAAGATGAACTATTTTGAAGTATGCATTTCTCTTATAAAGTACACTAGAATATGTGGCAAAATAAAGCAATGTTACTGACATTTAATATATATAATATTTAAAACTTTTATTGTAGTAACTTATAAACAACTCAGAATTTCCCATTTTAACAACTTTCAAGTGCACAGTTCATTGATATTTAATTACATTCACAGTGTTCTATCACAATCACCAATATCCATTACCCCAAATATTTCATCCCCTCAAATAGGAAACTTGCAACAAGATAGCAATAATCCCCTATTACCCTTATGCCCCAGGTCCCTGGTAACCTGCAATCTACTATATGTCTCTATGAATTTGTCTGTCGTAGGTATTTCATATAAGAAGTGAGACTACATAATATTCATCTATTTGTGTCTGACTTATTTCACTCAACATGCTATCTTAGTTAATGACCTTTAAAGACATGTATCAAAAGTTCATTCTTTTTTATGACTAAACAGTATTCCATTAAATGTTTTTACCACATTTTGTTTAACCATTTTTTTGTTGATGGACAATTGGATTGCTCCACCTTTTAGCTATTGTGGATAATGCTTCAATGAACACTGATATATATATAAATCCTAGCTTGATATATATATTAAACACTGATACATATATTAAATCCTAGCTTTCAATTCTTTGGATAAATACTAAGAAATGAGATTTCTAGGTTATGTGGTGAAAATTTTATGCTCAAATTTCTAAGGAACTGCAAACTGCTTTTCCAGTGTCTGTACCATTTATAATCACACCAGTAATGTATAAGATATCCAAATTTTCTGCTTTCTCTGATACTTCAGGCCCTTGTTATTGTCTATGTTTTAATAATAGCCAAACTTGTGGGTGAGATGTAGTATCGCATTGTGATTTTTATTTGCATTTCCTTTATGACCAGTGATGTTTACATCTCTTCTTGTGCTTATTGACCATTTGTATATCTTTGGAGTAATGTATTTCCAATCCTTTGTACATTATAAAATTGATTTGTCTTTTTGCTATGGAATTGCAGCAGTTCTTTATATATTCTGGATATTAAACTTTTATCAGATATATATTTAGTAATTGTTTTCTTTCATAATGTAAGTTTTCATTTCATTTTTTTAAGCTTAATTTATTTTCTTCAATTTTCTAATTTTTTAAAGATATTTAGATTACATAAATGTTATGCAAAAAATATAGGAATTTCCATATGTCCCACCTCCCATGCTTCCCACAACCTCCCAAATAAACATCCTTTGTTAGTGTGGCACATTAATTGCAATTGATAAACACATCCAGGGTCTTTGCCATTAAGCATGGACCATAGTTCACATTGTAGAGCACACTCTCTTCCACAAAGTTCTGCATGTTATATGCTGACATAAAATGGCCTACATCTGTCAATGCAATGTCACTCAGAACAATTCCCAAGTCCTGAAAAAGCCCCTGTATTACAACTGCTTTTCCCTCTCCCTGCCCACAGAGCCTCCAGTGGCCACTGGCTTCATATCAATGTTGTAATTTCTTCCATTGCTTGGATCACAATATGTCTGTAGTAGAATTCCAGTAAGTCTACTCTAGTCCATAGCTCTTTTCCCCATTCTGAGGAATCTGGGATGGTGATGTCCACTCCATCCAATTGAGACGGGGCTTATATCCCATGGGGAAGATGGATGTGATTATCCTGCTTGCAGCTGCAGACTTTCTCCCTTCACTGTGATAGCCGTTGTCCATCATAATCTCCCTGCCAGTTGTCCTGAGTGAGTCCAATGAGCTGTAGAGTAATAGTTGCTCCTCCACTGAGGTTCCAGGCCCGGCTGGCACATGGACAGACCAAAGACTCAGGTCTCTGGATGGACACCTACAAACTCAAGCACCAAGTATAGGTTTGAATAGAAGGGACAGATATTTGAAGTACACGTTTTTTTTAAATTTTGATGAAATCTATCTTATCTATTTTTTGTTGTTGTTGTTGCCCTTGCTTTTGTTGTCATATCTAAGAAATCACTACCAAATCTCAGATTACAAAGGTTGTTACCAATGTTTCTTATATTGATTTTATGTTTGAATCTTTGATCCATATTGAGTTGATTTTTGTATATGCTGTGAGTTAGAATTGAAGCATCATTCTTTGCTTGTGCATATCCAATATGCACCTAATCCCTCATTAGATACTGATAAAATAACCTGGGTTGTTTATACCTTATTTATACCAATGCTGAGTTCTCTAATTTTCTAGGACAAGGATGTCACTGAAGAGTTTCCTAAATAAACCTTACCACTTTTTCAAACTAATGCAAATTTACAAACACAGCTTCCTTATTTGACGTTTAAATTTACTTCTGAAAATCCTGCTTTTGAAAGAAGAGGTATTGATGGCTCCATTACTTTAATTTAATTTTAGTGGGAGCAATCTTAAAGCATTTTATTCCAACCCAAAATACCCAACCAATTATTCAATATATAAAAATATATCAATTATAAAATTAAATGAAACATATGGAATAAATAATAATTTTAAATTAAATATATACAGCATAATAAATTGTAATTTCTAAACAAAGAAGTAATAGCAAGATTATTTTCTCTGCCACTCCTGTCTTTTTTTCAATTACTAAAGTTTTATATTTTTTCTTTTTTATTTTACTCTTTTTTATTTTACCCTTTTTAAATCTATTTCACTAACTTTTATGGGCATATTATTATCTTACTCTTTAAAGACAATTTATATCACAAGCAAATAAAATTTTAGGAGAAAATAGAAAGTAAACACAAGAATGCTTCAAAATCCATGGAAACAGGTATGGCACAACCTTCTGAGAAAACCCATAAAATGATTCTACATTTCACCACTTTTATTCCACCCAAGCAAATATTTAGGTGCTTTCAAATGTAGGATAGAATTAAAGTTTTCTATTAAATATTATTACACTAAACATTAGTGTATAGAATTACCTTTGTTATGAAGCCATAATTCAAATGTACTTCTTCTCACATTTTAACTAGTATTCTCAGGAATGAAAATTTAAGAAAAGAAAACAGTAATTTTCCTAAAAGTGCCATGATTTCTCAAGGACCTGATAGTCATGTGAAACATCTATGTACATGGAAAATATTTGCAACATGAGATGAATTGGGAGAAAGTTGGCATGGCATGCAAAGTGAAGCTGGAGGCTAGTAATTAACTACATTTTTGAACACATACTCCAGATGTGGGTTTGCATTTCCTGAACACAATGCTTATTCCAAAACTACCACCTGTGAACTTACCGAATGCCTTATCTACTGTCATGGCATTCCACACATTCTGATCACACATTATGATCAAGGAACCCCTTATCACAGCAAATGATGTGTAGGAATGGGCACTTGCCCAAGGATTTACTGGTGTTACCATATTCCCCATCTCCCTGAAGCAGCTGGGTTGATACAATGGTGGAATGGCCTTTTTTAGACTCCATGGCACCAAATATGTGGCAATACCTAGCAGAGCTGGGGCACTGTTCTCCAGGAGGCTGTGTATGCTCCAAATCAGCATCCACTCCATGGTACTGTTTCTCCCATAACCAGTATTCATTGGTCCAGGAATCAAGGGGTGGAAATGGGAGTGGCATCACTTACTACTACTGTGGCGGCCATCAACGGAGGTGCTTAGCTCTCGTCAAGACCGACTACGAGACAAGGTCCGTGGCTGGTCAAGAAGGGATCAAGGATACCTGACTTGTGGAGGAGGACTAAGCACTTCAAGACTTGGAGCCTAATTTCACCCTGTTTATACTTTTACAAAGGCCATTTTTAAGCTCCTTGAGAAATATGCCTCATCGGGCGCTGGACTGGTTAGTCAATAACGGGCAACTGGACCCCCCCCTCTCTCTCTGCGGCAAAGCCGCTGGGTCAACCTAAGACAGGGGCCTGGCCAATTGCTGCCATGGT
>JAQZBX010103824.1:0-11017 GCA_029593785.1 Cabassous unicinctus | reverse complement strand
TTTTTTTTTTTTAAGGTACCAGGGCTGGGGATTGAACCCGGGACCTCTTATATGGCAAGCCGGCACTCAACCACTGAGCCACATTGGCTCCCCTCAGTTGGTTTTTTCATTGTTTACTTGTTGTTTTGCTTTCTGTTTTTTAGGAGGCACCGGGGACTGAACCCGGGACCTCCCGTGTGGGAAGCAGGTGCTCAACCGCTTGAGCCACATCTGCTCCCCAGGGAATTTTTTGAAAAGAGATTATTCTAACTGAGTTTAAAAGGGTGGGATAGAGAAGAAAACATGCCTATTATGTGTCACACAATCTGCCACGTGCTTTATTCCTCACAGACAATCCTGTGGCCCATTCTAGAAGTTTGAGAGCCAAGGTGCAGAGAGGTGAAGAAACTTGCCCAAGGCCCTGCAGCTAGCTTGGGCAGAGCCTGACTCTAAAGCCTGAGATTCTCTCTCCCCAGTTACGGGGGTCAAGGGGTTGAAGTGGTGCTTTCTGCGGGGATCTTAACTCTGCCCTTCCCTTGCTTTACCATAACCAGGCATACTGATGAGAATCCTGAGCAATGCAAGACAATGAATTCTTCTACCTGGACTTCCCCAAGTCTTCTCTGAGCCCCAGGGCCCCAAAGTGCTTACCCTACCCTCTCTAATTATTTATATTCCACACCTCCCACCACTGACTGTGATCTCCTTTAGGGCAGGAACTGTATTGTCAACTCAGTATCCAAGAGCTTGGCATGTAGAAGATATTCTGTAAAGGTAGGCAGGCGGGTGAGGTAGAAGGCAGGAAAGAATGGTAGGTAATAAATTAGGGTGCTCAAAAAAGCCTGCACTGAGAATCAGGAGATTTGGATTCCGGGTCAGCCTTGCCGTTGACTTGCCCCGAGACCTTGGTCAAGTCACTGTCCTCTCTGGGCCTCAGTTTCCTCAGTAGGAGTATTCTACTAAATGATTGCTAAGGTCCCCTCAACATCGTTTGCTTCTGTGGCCTAAAGGTCAGGAGTCCTGGGTTCAAAGCCTGACTCTAAAGCCCTGTGGAATTTAAGAAATTGAATCTCGGGTGTTAGGACCATGGCACAAATGGCATTTATTACTCCCAGCCTGGTACTGTGGGTGTGGGCTTATTTGTTCTATTTCCAAGTAGGTTGTAAGCTCATTAAGGAGCTGTGTCTGGTTCTTCTCCACATCCCCAACACCTGGGCATTAGAGTCAGGCTCAGGAGAAGACTCTCTTACTTGGTTAGGGACCTGCAGCTGAATTTGGGCCCAGCCTGGGTGCCCCACATACCTCACCAAAGCTAACACACCAAACCCACACCGCTGGAAGCTGGGGCCTGAGGTAATCTTGGGGGTAGTCATTGTTACCTAACCATGAATAACTAGCAACCCATCTATGTTCAGCTTGAGTTTTGCTTGAAAATTTTGCCAGGAGTAACAAATTGGCAGACATATTTTTGTAACAAATATGGCAGACACTCCTTTCTATAGGTAAACAGAAATACACTAAGACGCCAATAGAACAGGAGAAACACAAACAGATCATACACAAATGAACAAAATGTTCAGCCTTACCATTAATCCCAAAATACAAATTAAAACTCAATGAGATGGCATTTGTACTTAGTAGATTAGTAGATACATTAAAAGCTCAAGATCTCAATGCTGGCAAGGGGATGGTGACATATTCTCATGTAGGGCCCAGCTGATGGAACTGTCAGCTGATAAAACTATTGTGGAAAGCAAGTTGGCAAGATGTATCAAGACACTTTAAAATCTGTACATCGTTTGACCCAGTAATTCTACTTTGAGAAATATTTTACAAGGAACTCATTGGAAACATGAGCAAAACTTTATGTTCCTAGATGCTTGTGATGTCATTATTTATAATCACACACAAAAAATCAGAAACCACCTCCATATCCAACAATATGGAATACAGTACTACCACTTGATGGTATAACTACTTAATGGAATATTATAAAGTTACTTCAAATCAGACCTACTAAGATATTTTCATGACTTGAAAATGCTGATTATAAAATGTCAACCAGAAGTTATAAAGGTCCATTATGTTATCCAAACTATGTCAAAAATAGATGTGTTTATATAACAAAATGTTAACAATAGTTTTGTATGGATGATGTCATTATGATTTATTTTTTTTTCAAACTTTTCATGATTATATTTTAAAAAATATATGTTTTTAAAGAAAAGAAGGAAAGATAGGGCAGGACCCATTTGTCTTTGCAATCACTAGGGACCGCCTGCTAAGGAAACCCGTTAAACCCAGGGTGGCAGCGCCCCTGTGCTAAAATCATTCCGTCTCTGGAGCATATTTTTTCTTTACTGAGGAAATTGCTTTCCATAAAACCAGCTCCCTGACACCTTCGAGTACCAGGGAACCATGCAAGCCCGCTTTCCTGGGGACATTCTCTAATGGGGAACTCCATCAAGTTCCAGCTTGGTGCTTCCAATGAATCCCAGCCAGCCATAAAAATTTTTAGCACCCTGTATGCCAGACTGATTGCAGCGGCCTCATAAAAATCCCATTCACCGAACAAGAGCTGCACGTCTAAAACTCTTGGGTCCCCTGCTGTTTTAAACCCAGTGGCACGGTGCAATGCTAAGTGCTGCCTGGTGGAACTCCACACAGCAAGACAGGACTGGGATCTGGGGTGGAACTAGTGAAAAAGAAAAAGGAAAAAAAAAAAAAACCCAAGCCCACGCAGAGAGTGCAGTTAACAATCACAAGAATCACAAGAAGATGCCACCTTCTCGCTGCCCTGTCAGGCGGAGTAAGTGGATTTGGTCCAGCACGAATTGGATTTAGGGAAGATGGCTATCCTTTAAGAAGGGAAGGAGGGTGTGAGGGGTGTTGGTGGAGGAGAAGCGAGCCCTGGGGGTATTTTGCTCACACTTTAGCTCACTTGGGAGGGAGCTGATCCTTTCCTCTCTGCATCTGGATGGGGGTAGAGCAAGCACAAGGTTACTCAACCCCCTCTGCCCTCTGGAAGGGGTCCCCTGACCACCCAGCTGACGAGGAGTTTTCAGTAATCCCTCCAGCAGTGGCCAGAGCACCTAAGTTTGTGCCAGGAGCCCGCTGCCTGCACACAGCTTGCAGTTTCTCGCTTATCGGACCTGATGCTCAGCACAGCTGCTGTGGCTTCTTACTAACTCGGCTCCAAGAGGCCTGGGTTCCAAGCCCTGCTTTGCAACCTGTAGGCTTTTGTCACACTAGGCAAATCACGCACATGGTCTATATCTTAGTCTGGTTTTCTCATCTGCAGAATGAGGATAATAAACTCCTCTCTCACCTCCTACCTTCCACACACACCCCCTTTCCATCCATTGTATTACAATACTTTAGAATTTCAATGCGCCAATTAAGGCAAGTCATTCAAATCGCATTTAAGAACTCATCTTTAAGCTTCTAAAAATACAATTTCAATGTCCCATGTGCTTCTTTGTATTCAGAGTTCTCTGAAATTCTTTTATCTATCACAAAAGAGAGTAGTTTCTCTTTAATATAGACCTCAAGCCCTATGCCATATATCTAAATTTGATGGATTCATGTCCCAGGCTGGCACAGCCTGTGTGGCTTTGGGTGACTTACTGAACCCTGAGCCTCAGTTCTCTCATCTGTAAAATGAGAGAGTCATGCCTACCTCAGAGAGTTTGGGTAACAATTCCAGGGGATAATATATAAAAATGCCTTGTATAATACCTGACCCGGATTAGGAAGTCTGGAAATGGCCCTGCCCTGCCCTGCACTTCCCTGAGTGCGAATTAGATTTCTGAATCTTGCTCAGAGCACCACTCTGTGTACAGTGTAGCTGTCCTGTAAGTGTTCAGGGAGTAAATACTCTGTCTTACAGCTTTTGACCCTGACCGTCAGCCAACTTTAAGGTTTCCCATTTTCATGGGGTTGCAAACTTCTGAGTGCGGAAAGAGAGGTACTGATTAGAAAGGGGGAAAAGAAGCAGTGAGGATGGCATTCATACTGCTCAGAAAGTACTCTCCTCCCAGGAGAGGGACAACTACCCAGTCTTCTGGTTACTGAAGGTCATGCTTTTCTGAAACAGAAGAGGGATGAAGAGGCCCCCGTATTTGGAGATTTCCCATATTTCTTTTTGTTGTTCCTAATATAGTTCCATTATGGTCAAAGAATGTACTTTGTATGATTTCAATCCCTTTAGATTTATTGAAATTTGTTTTATGGACTGACATGTGGTATGTACTGGAGAATCTTCCATGTTTGCTTGAAAAGAATGTGTATTCTGTCCTTGTTGGATAGAGTGTTCCCCAGATATCTGTCAGTTCTAGTGAGTTGGTAGTGTCCAAGTTTTCTGTATCCATGCTGGTTTTCTGTCTAGTTTTTTCTATCAGTTATTGAAAGCAAGGTACTGAAATTTTTAACTATAATTATTGAATTGTCTATTTTTTCTTTCAATTCTCTCTGTTTCTGATTGATGAAATTTGAGGCTCAGAGCCTCAAATTCCAGTAAAATATAGACATCTGCTCCAATATGGTTCCATTCTTTCTTCCTTTTATGTTATTACTGTCATATGTATACATCTATACATTTATAAACTTAATAGTATCATAATTATTGCTCTTCACCATCTTGTTTTTTCAGACACTAAGAAAAAATGAGAAAATATATATTTATAGATTTTTCTATTAACTCTCATATTTTCTACATTTCTTCCTGTGGATTTAGTACTGTCTGGTATCATTTCCTTTAAGCTTTAAAGACTTCATTCAGACCTGTAAGCCAGGTCTTCTTGCAATGAGTTTTCTCAGTCTTTGTTTATTTGGGAATGTCTTTATTTTGCTTTTACTTTTTAAGGATAGTTTTTGCTGCATACAGAAATCTTGGTTAAGAGTTCTTTTTCTTTCAGCTCTCTGGGCTCCAAGGTTTCTGGTAAGAAGTCAACTTTATTGGTGATTTCTGAACATAAAGAGTCGTTTTTCTCTTACTGTTTTCAAGATTTTCTCTTTGTTTTTTGGCTTTAAACAGTTTGACCAGGGGCTCCAATTATATGTTTGTGGGTATGCTTAATGTTGGCCACAGTCTCTGTGGCTCTTTCATTTTTACTCAATCTTTTATCTGTTTTTCAAATTGAATAATTTCTTTTGCTGTATATGCAAATTCACTGATTCTTTCTTTTGTCATCTTGAATCTGCTGTTGATCTCCTCTAGTAAATTTTTGTTTCAGTTGTTATATTTTTCACCTCTAGAATTTTCTTTTGGTTCTTTTTTAGAATTTCTGTCTTCTTATTGAGATTCTACATTTGTTGGTTAATTATACTTTCTAGACATGGTTTCCTTTAGTTCTTTGAATGTATTTATTTTAGCAGCTTTGAAATCTTTGCTAAATTCAACATCTTGAGGCATTCTCAGTCAGTCTCTAATGATTACTTTTTTTTTTCCTGAATATAGGTCATACTTTCCTGTTTCTTTGCATGTCCTGTAATTTTTCACTGTTGCTGAAAACTGGACATTTTAGTCAATATATTATATTGACTCTTGATTTTGATTTTTCTCTCCATGAAGATTGTTGTTATTGTTCTTTGTTTCTTTTGTTTCTTTGTTTAGAACATGTCTGGACTAAATCTGTGAAATCATCCACTCTCACAGTGTGTAGCCAATACTGTCTCTCCTCAGTTACTTCTGTCTGTATAACTCAGGAGTCAACAAATGACTGACCAGAAGTTGTGCTCAAACACCTCAAGCCAGGTGTTCTGCCAATGTATCTGTGTGTATGGAGGCGAGCACAAAGTTCAGGTCATTTTTAACTCTGCTTTGGTCTTTGCTTTCCACAGAGTCCTTTTGTATCTTCTCTGTACATGCACACATCTTTGGGGTTAGCGAGAAGTATATGCATATCCTGGGCCCTCTTTGGCATCCATTATTCATGCACATCTCAGACAACAATATGCTAATCCCAACCTCTTGCTACTGTAACCTTTGGCCCTCCCCACTTGCCTGCTACCAAGAATCATCACTTCCACTGACAATTATGCCACTGCCCATGGGCATCACCCACTGCTCCAAAGTGAGTGGCACTCAAGTTGCCAATCCTCACATCAGCCTTACCTGGCGGAACCCCTGTGTCACCTAAGCTGTGAAAGATGAGAAGACCCCAAGACAATAATACCACGGAATCCCACTGTTGTTACTTAAAGTTTAGCAGTTTTCAAGCATAAGTGTTTCTGATATTATTGTATCCTTTGGTTGATTTCCAGAGCATTGAAATGGTCTTATTTGTCAGTTTTATTCAATTTTACAGTTACTTTTGGGGGGAGAGGATTTGCCAACCTCCTCACTCAACCATAGCTAGAAATTCCCCCTGTAGTTTCTAACATAATTTTATATCCAAGATCTCATTTAACCTAACAACATTTAGGTGAGCTAGGCAGAACAAGTGTTAGCCTTATTTCAAAAATAAAGAAAATGAACCTCAGAGAGGTTAGTGACTTGCCCAGCCCATCCAACTTGAAACTGGCTGAGCCCAAATTCCAGCTTGGTTTTCTTTCGGTGCCGGTTCTACTACACTTTGGAGTCTGGGTGAGGCTCCCTGGAGCGTTGAACAAGGAAGTCATCAGAAAGTTTATCTTTCTCTTGCTTCCTTAAGGCCTATAGAGTTCCACTGGGTCCTCACATTCACCAAAAGCCAAACTCAGGAGGGAAAAATACAAAGGATAATCTCCAGCTATGGATATTGAAGCTCAGGGCCTTTCCTCTTCTCCCATTCACAGGAGAGCTGGCTTTGGAGCTTCCGTTTTCCCTGCACCCACCTGCTGAAGGTTGCTGCACTTTGTCTACAGTTAACCCCTGAATTATAATTATGGCACATATTTTGATCACTCTTAAAGTAGTAAAGGGCATTTTCTTTTTCCAGCTTCCGCTGTTAAAATGTCCATCAGTGAAAGGTGGCATTTGCTTTAAGATCCAGAGATTCATAACGCCCCAAATCCGAGTATTATCCTCTCTGCCAAAGAAGGGACTTACATATGTAAATTTTGGAGCCTGACAGGGTTTGCCTGCATCTCCAGAGAGTAGTCTGAGCTCTGCATTCTTGGCGTGACTATGGTTGCCTCTAAAATAACTCCAGAGCAATAAGCAAGGGGCAGTGTCTTATGGGGGGAAGTGCTAGATTGCACTGTTGTTTATGTGCTGTATGACCCTGGATATTATGGTCAATTCCCTAATGATAAAGGCTGTCATATACTGGCCACTTACCATGTGCCAAGTACTATGCTAAGAGCTTTACTTACAAAGCCTGAATGCTCCCAGACTTCATCAGCCTGTGGTCACACTGATGGTAATAATCAAGATTTCTTGAATTTTGCCCCCAACCTTTGTGCAGGACCTCCACACAACTCCCTCAAAGTCTCCCCCAGGGATTTCTGGAAATCTCCAAGTGGCCTCATATGTGCTCAATAAAACGTCCACTCTAATCCCTTCACACCACACTTCTTGTTAATATTCTTTGCCTCCAAGACACTGAGAAGGTGGCACCATGCCACTGCCATTATGGCTGGACCCTTCCATGAGAACACCACTCCTCTGCCCAGAAGGCTAGCCTTAAGCAAGCAATCCCAGAGCTGCAGACCCCCACGGGCCATGCTGTCTACACTACACCATAAATATTCTGTTCCTCAGAGAAAGAGGGAATGGGCCTTTGACCCCACTCTGTGCTACATCTTGATACCTCCATCCAAAGCAGCACTGCTTGTGTCCAGAATTAAATCTCTCCTTCCAGTCTCCAGTAAGGCTCAGCCCTGAGCCTAGCCTAGGCAGGAGAGCAAACCTCCCTTATCTTTTCTAAGTTATATCCTTTGCCTTATAACAAACTGTTCCAAAACTCAATGGCTTAAGTAACAACCATGTGTTATTTTCCATAATTCTTTTGACTAGGCAGTTCTGCTAGTACTGCTTGGAGTCTCTCCTGAGGCTGTAAGGCATATGGTGGCTGGAACTGGAACATGGAAGATGGCTTTACTCACACATCTGGTGCCTTGCTGGGGCTTGCGAGAAGGCTGATATCTCCTCTTCATGTAGTGTGTCCACTTGTCTATTTTGAGCTCTTTTCATGATGGCTGGATCCCAAGAGAGTAAACATTTGAGAAGGTAGAAAGCAGAAGTTAGCAGTTCTCTTAAGGTCTAGGCTCAAAACTAGCATAGCATCACTTCATGTACATTGCCCTTTTTTTTTTTATTAAAGTAGTTACAGAGTCAGTCAAGATTCAAGGGGAGAGAAAATAAACCCCATGTGTTATTGGGGGTATTGACAAAGAATTTGAAGCCATCTTTAATCCCCAGTTCTTGAAGTTGTTCCCAAGAAAACTTTCTTCCTCATGGACTCTCTCTCCTCTCCATGTAAATCAGTTGAGCAAATGAACATCTGAGGAGTTGATGGCCCTACATAAGCAATCTCAGTTTAGTCTCAGTTGAACCACTCCACTGTTTTATGTATGTCTTAATTCAATCCAGCAAGGTAGATTTTGTTATCCCCCATTTTATAGATGATAATAAATTCAGAGGGCTTAAAGGTCCTGGCTAGTAAATGGCCAAGACAAGATTCAAACTCAGGTGGGTGTACCTAACTCCAAAGCCCAGATGCTCTTGTTGCCAGCCCCACTCTGCTTCTCATCTTTCTGGACTTCAGTTGCCTCCATTGGACGATGTAAAATTAGGTGAAGAATGGGATGATTTTCAAGGGTCATTCTAGCTCTGAAATTTTATGATTCTCTCACACCTACCACCTTCCTAAAACAAATCTTCACCTGCTGCATTTTTCTGATTTTCTGTATCTCTGTTGGCAAGATTTAAACCTGAAAGCTTATAAGTGTCTGGTGCTGTTTTTTGTGTTTGTTTTTTGTTTTGTTTTGTTTTGTAAATCCCAATGGCTTTTACAAAAGGACCTTCAAAGTCCTGGTGAAATTAACTTCTAACAGTCCTCCCCAGTCATAGAAATCCCCTTTGTGTATTCAGCACTTCTCTTGCCAGCTAGAAGATATCAAGGATAGGAGTTTTCAGGGTATCATTCCCCGGCTTAAAAGCTTTCTATGGCTCCCCCATTGTTCTCAAGATAAAATCTAAACTCTTAAGGTGGCACACAAGGCCCCTCAAGAGCTAATCTCCAGTCTCATCTCAATACTGCCACATTGAGATATTTGCAGTTTCCTGAAGGTACCTCTTGTCTCTGTGTCTTTGCTTATCTTGTTGCCACTTTTTGGCACCCTTTATGCTTCTACTGCACCCCTTGTACCCCTTGTTAACTCTTACTTATTCTTTGAGACATAGCATAGAAGAAATATACCTAAAATTTCGTCTCTCTGCTCCCATAGCCCCTAGGCATAGCTTTGTCATCTTACTCACTACTTTGCGTTGAAAGTAAATATTTATTTATGTCTCCCACAACATAGTGAACTCCCTGAAGACAAGAATTGTGTTTTATTCTTTTTTTGTAATACCACTTTCCTGCATCAGCACAGTGCCTTGCACAGAGGAGGCATCCGGAGAACGATTGAACTGAACACAGATCAGAACGAGCTGTAAACTCCATTAGGGCATGTCTCCATTTGTCTTATTCACCACCACATCCCCAGTGCATAACACACAGCAGGGCCTCCATAAATATTTGCTACTCATGCTGTTTCTTCTGTCTGAAGTGAATCGCCTAGTTCACTGCCTTATGTCCTAATCCTAGCCATTCTTCAAGAAACTGGTCCATTTCTCTATTTGCCATACTTCTACTTCTGGCCATGATGGAGGAACTGGAACTTGACTAGCCATCTCACCATAAACAGTTATAAAACTGGACAAAATATGTAAACCTACTGTTTTTAATTATTGGACAAAAGCCAGCACAAGACTATGTTCTCCCAAGAAAAAGGAAACAAGCAAGATGAGCCCCTTGGTTCATCTTTATGAAATTGCCGGGAACGAGAGGCCAAACAGAGCATAGCCATCCTACCAAGTTTAGGGCCGCTGAAGAAACTGGAATTTGTGAGACAGGGTACTAGAAAGAAGGGGCTCCAGAAATCTGCATAGAGGACTCTTAGAGTCTTTAATATTAAGCTTCACATTTGCAGGGAAAGACTCAATAAGTTGAACATAGAGCAGCTACTGGAGAAAGAAAAACTACTGGGGACTAAAACGACTCCTGAGCAGCTGCATGATGAAGCTCACACAAGGCTGAGAGATGTTTGAGTTCCAAATATCCAAAATATCCAAAATGGAGAGACTTCATTGAATACCCCAGGCTTTCAGTAAGACCCCAGAAAGGCCATGCTTTAGGAATAGGGTTAATCCAGCTCTAGTAAAGACTAAGTCTTTTGTAACAAAATTAAAAAATAAGCCTGGAAATGAACAAGCTAATCTTCAAGTATATTAACCTCCTAGGCAAATGAAAACTGAACACTTTTTTAAAGGAAGACAATAAAATCCAGAATCTGAACATTCTTAGCATTCATAATGTCCAGCATACAATAAAAATTACTATATATCCAAAGAAAGAGGATAGGGGACCCATAACTAAGAGAAAAATTACTCAATAGGAACAGATTCAAAAGTGACAGAGATGAGGGAAATAGCAGACGAGTCCTTTAAAACAGCTGCTATACATATGTTCAAAGAGTTAAAAATATGAACATAATGAGTAAGAAAATACAGAATCTCAATAGAGAAATGTAACCAATGATAGTGCTTGAATTGAAAAATATAATATATGAAACAGAAAATTCACTGAATGGGCTGAACAGCTGATTAGACACTGAAGAAGAAAAGATCCATGAACTTGAATACAGGACAATAAAAACCATACAAACTGAAGTAGATGGGGTGTGGGTGGTGGGGAGCATGGGAATCCCTGTAGTTTCTGAGTAATATTTGGGTAATCTAGGCACCTTTATAAAATGTATATATATATATATATAATAACATTTATGTAAACAAATGCACATATATGCATATGTATTTATATATCATTTTACAAATAAAAAAAAAATTAAA
>JAQZBX010103823.1:0-11017 GCA_029593785.1 Cabassous unicinctus | reverse complement strand
AACAGCACAAGCAGCAAGAGGGGGGATAAATAAAATAAAATAAATAAATCTTTAAAAA
Organism: Cabassous unicinctus; assembly: GCA_029593785.1. Taxonomy (NCBI): domain Eukaryota; kingdom Metazoa; phylum Chordata; class Mammalia; order Cingulata; family Chlamyphoridae; genus Cabassous; species Cabassous unicinctus. The sequence goes on along the minus strand of JAQZBX010103823.1, from coordinate 10,959 downwards.
ACAAAACAAAACAAAAAAAAAACCTTATGGGGGGGGCAGATGTGGTTCAAATGGTTGGGCGTCCGTCTGCCCTATGGAGGGACCTGGGTTCGATCCCCAGGACCTCCTGGTAAAATAAAAAATATATATATAGAAGACGCATGGGCTGCCAGGCTCTGTGTGCCCGTGAGCCGCCAGGCCCCAGGAGCCATGCAGCAAGATGATGACGTAACAGGAGAGAGACACGGGAGAGAGACGCAGGGGAGAGACAAGACGAGATGCTCCAAAAGCCAAAAGCTCTGAAAAACCAGGAACCGAGGTGGCGCAGGTGGCAGAACACCTCTTTCTCCTACATTGGATGTCTCCAGGATCGAATCCTGGTGAAGACTGGAGGAGGAGGATGAGAAGAGATGGCAGGAAACAGACACAGAGAATTGCCCAGCAAATGGACACAAAACAGCAAATGGAGAAAGGGGGGTTTAAAATGGATAAAGTAAATAAATAAATCTTTAAAAAAAAAACAAAAAAAACCCTTATCAGATATGTGATTTCCAAATATTTTCTCCCATTGAGTTGGCTGCCTTTTCACCCTTTTGACAAAGTCCTGTGAGGTGCAAAAGTGTTTAATTTTGAGGAGGTCCCATTTATCTATTTTTTCTTTTGTTGCTCGTGCTTTGGGTGTAAGTCCAAGGAACCACCACCTACCACAAGATCTTGAAGATGTTTCCCTACATTTTCTTCTAGTCATTTTATGGACCTGGCTTTTATATTTAGGTCTTTGATAGATTTTGAGTTGATTCTTGTATAGGGAGTGAGATAGAGGTCCTCTTTCATTCTTTTGGTTATGGATATCCAGTTCTCCCAGCACCATTTGTTGAAGAGATTGCATGGACTTGGTAGGTTTGTCAAAAACCAATTGGGGGGGCACAGATGTGGCTCAAATGGTTGGGCGTCCGTCTGCCATATGGAGGGACCTGGGTTCGATCCCCGGGACCTCCCAGTAAAATAAAAAAATATATATAGAAGGCACATGGGCTGCCAGGCTCTGTGTGCCGGTGAGCTGCCAGGTCCCGGGAGCCAGGCAGCAAGATGATGATGTAAAAAGGAGAGAGACAAGACGAGATGCACCGAAAGCTCTGAAAACCAGGAGCTGAGGTGCCATAGATGGCTAGAACACCTCTCTCCTACATCAGAGGTCTTCAGGATCGAATCCTGGTGAAGACTGGAGGAGGAGGATGAGAAGAGATGAAACCAGACACAGAGAATTGCCCAGCGAATGGACACAAAACAGAAAATGGGGAAGGGGGCATTTAAAATGGATCAAGTAAATAAAAGAAATCTTTAAAAAAAAAACAAAAAAAAACAAAAACAAAAAACAATTGGCTGTAGAGGTGAGGGTTTATTTCTGGACTCCTAATTGTACTCCACTGATTGATGAGTCACTCTTTATGCCAATACCATGCTGTTTTGACCACTGTAGCTTTGTAATATGTTTCAAAGTCAGGCAGTGAAATTCTTCCCACATTGCTCTTCTTTTTTAGGATGTTTTTGGCTATTTGGGTGCCTTTTCCCTTTCAAATATATTTGATAATTGCCTTTTCTATTTCTGTAAAGTAGGCTGTTGAATTTTGGTAGGTATTGCATTGAATCTATAGATCAGTTTGGGTTGGATTGACGGCTTCATAATATTTAGTCTTCCAATCCATGAACATGGAATGTCTTTCCATTTGTTTTAAGTCTTCATTGATTTCTTTTAGCGTTATTTTGTAGTTTTCTGAATATAGGTCCTGTACTTCTTTGGTTAAACTGAATCCTAGGTATTTGAATCTTTTTGTTGCTATTGCAAATGGAATTTTTCCCTCTAATTTCCTCCTCAGATTGTTCAGTACTAGTGTATGGAAACATTATTGATTTTTCTGTGTTAATCTTGTATCCTTCCACATTGCTGAACTCGTTTATTAGCTCAAGTAGCTTTACCATAGTCATTTCAGAGTTTTCTAAATATAAGATCATGTCATCTGTGAATAGTGAGAGTTTTACTTCCTCTTTTCCTATTTGGATGCCTTTTATTTTATTTTATTTTTCTTGTCCAAGTGCTCTAGCTAGAACTTCTAGCACAATGTTCAATAACAGTGGTGACAATGGGCATTGTTGCCTTGTTCCTGATCTGAGAGGGAAAGCTATCAACCTTTCCCCATTGAATACAATGTTGGCTGTGGGTTTTTCATATATGCCCTTTATCATATTGAGGAATTTTCCTTCTATTCCTATCTTTTGAAGATTTTTTTTAATCAAGAAAGGATGCTGTTGTGATTATACTCAAAGCCATTGAATATACACTTTGCATAGATCATATGGTATGGGAATATATTTCAATAAAACTGCTTAATAAACAAATAAATAATTGTGCAAAAATATCCAGAAATAGCAGCAATGTACAGTAGAGGAAACAAAGAGAGATTGAGAAGTGAGGCATTTTCTTGTCTGTTTTTTGTATATAATTATTATTGAAATAATGAAAATGCTCTAATCATGATTGAAGTGATGAACACACAACTATGTGATTATACCAAATACCATTGATTGTATACTTTGGATGAATTGTATGCTTTATTAATATGTATCAATAACATTTATTTGTTGTTTTTTTTTAAAAAGATGCTGGATTTTGTCGAATGACTTTTCTGCATCTATCGAGATGATCATGTGTTTTTTTCCTTCAATTTGTTAATGTGGTGTTTTAGGTTGATTTACTTTCTTATGTTGAACCAGCCTTGCATGCTAGGAGTAAATCCCACTTGGTTATGGTGTATAATTCTTTTGATATGCTGTTGGATTCTATTTGCAAGTATTTTGTTGAGAATTTTTAAACCTATGTCATTAGAGAGATTGGTCTGTAATTTTCTTTTCTTGTAGTATCTTTATCTGGCTTTGGTATTAGGGTGATGTTGGCTTCATAAAATGCGTTGGGTAATTTTCCCTTCACCTGTGAAGCCATCTGATCATGGACTTTTCTTTCTTGGGAGATTTTTGATGACTGATTCAATCTCTTTAAATGTGATTGGGTTGTTAAGTTCTAGTATATCTTGTAGCATCACTGTAGGTTGTTTGTGCATTTCTAGGAATTTGTCCATTTCATCTAGGTTGTCTAGTTTGTTGCCATATAGTTTATCATAATATCCTCTTATGATTCTTTTTGTTTCTGTAGGTCATTCATAACTTCCCCATTTTCATTTCTGATTTTATTTGCATCCTCTCTTTTCCTTTGTTAGTCTAGCTAGGGTTTTGTCAATTCTATTGGTCTTCTCAAAGAACTGGCTTTTGGTTTTGTTGATTTTCTCTGTTGTTTTTTTGTTCTCAATTTCATTTATTTCTGCTCTAATTTTTATTATTTCTTCCCTTCTGCTTGCTTTGGGAATGGTTTGCTGTCCTTTTTCTAGTTTATCCAGTTGTACAGTTAGATCTTTGATTTTATCTCTTTCTTCTTTTTTAATATAAGCATTTAGGGCTATAAATTTCCTTCTCAGAACTGCCTTCACTGTATTCCATAAGTTTTGATAAGTTGTGTTCTCATTTTCATTTGTCTCAATATATTGACTAATTTCACTTACAATTTCTTCTTTGACCCACTGACTGTTTATTCACATTTGCGAATTTTCCTCGTTCCCATCTATTAATGATTTCCAGTTTCATTCCATACTCATCTGAGAAGGTTCTTTGTATAATTTCAGTCATTTTATATTTATTGAGACATGCCTTGTGACCGAACATGTGGTCTATCCTAGAGAAAGATCCATGAGCACTTGAGAAGAATGTATAACCTGCTGATTTGAGATGTAACATTCTATATATGTCTGTTAGGTATAGCTCATGTATCATATTGTTTAAGCTCTCTGTTTCCTTTTTGATCTTCTGTCTAGTTGGTCTATCTAATGATGTGAATGGGGTGTTGAAGTCTCCAACTATTATTGTAGAGATGTCTATTTCTACCTTCAGTTTTACCAGAGTTTGCCTCATGTATTTTGGGGCACCCTGGTTAGGTGCATAGATATTTATAACTGTTATTTCTTCCTGGTGGATTGTCCTTTTTATTAATATGTATCGCTTATAACTTTTTTGCATTTAAAGTCTGTTTTGTCCGATATTTTTTGGTTACTGTTTGTGTGGAGTATCTTTTTCCAATCTTTCACTTTCAGCAGGTTTGTACCTCTGGGTCTAAGGTGAGTCTCTTGTAGGCAGCATATGGATGGCTCATGTGTTTTTATCCATTCTGTCAGCCTATTTCTTTTGATTGGGGAGTTTAATCCATTCACATTCAATGATATTACTGTAAATGCATTATTTACTTCCACCATTTTATTCTTTGGTTTTCATATGTCACATTTTATTTTCTTCTGTCTTTTTAATTCTTTTGGTTATCCTTTCTGCTATTTTTGCCTTCTACACTCTTCTCCAAGCCTCTCTCTCCTGTCTTTTTCATTCGGGTTGTAAGGCTCCCTTTAGTATTTCCTGCATGGGGGATGGATGTGGCTTGGACCGTTGGGTGTCTGTCTCCCATATGGAGGGACCTGGGTTCGACACCCGGGACCTCCCGGTTAAAAAAAAAAAAAAAAATTTCTTGCAAAGGTGGATTCTTTTTTTATGAGCTCTCTCAGTTTCTGAATATTTTAAACTTACCTTCATATTTGACAGACAGTTTTGCTGGATAATGAATTCTTGGCTGGCAATTTTTCTCTTTCAGTATCTTAATTGTATCAGACCATTGTCTTCTTTCCCTGTGGTTTCTGATGAGAAATCTGTACTAAGTCTTACTGGGCATCCCTTGTATGTGATGGTTTGTTTTTCTCTTGCTGCTCTCAGAATTTTTCTCTTTATCTTTGACGTTTGACATTCTGAGTAGTAGGTGTCTTGCAGTAGGTCTAGTAGATTTATTCTTGTTGGGGTATGCTGAGCTTCTTGTACATGTATAAGTTCATTTCTTTCCTGAAATTTGGGAAATTTTCAGCCATTATATCCTCACATACTCTTTCTGCCCCTTTTCCCTTCTCTTCTACTCCTGGAACTCCCATGACACCTCTGTTGTTGTGCTTCATGTTATCATTCACCTCCCTGAGCCCCTGCTCAATTTTTTCCATTCTTTTCTCTCTGTTATTTTCTCTCTTCAATTTTAGCTGTTCTGTTTTCTGTATCACTTATTCTTTCTTCTATCAAGTCAGCTGTTGTATGCCTGTAATGTGTGTGTGTGTGTGTGTTAGGTGGTACCAGGGATTGAACCCAGGACCTCGTACATAGGAAACAGGCAGTCAACCACTGAGCTACACCCACTCCCCTCTAATGTGTTTTTATCTCACCTATCATGTCTTTCATCCCCATGAGCTGTTACTTTTCTATGCAGGTTTTCAAATTTTTCTTTGTGTTCATGCAGTGTCTTCTTGATATCATTTATCTCTTTAGCCATATTGTCTTTTTTTTTTTTTTTTTTTAAGATTTTATTTCTCCTCCACCTCGTTGTTTGTGCTTGCTGTCTGCTCTCTGTGTCCGTTCATTGTGTGCTTGTCTTCCTTTTTTTAGGAGACACCAGGAACCAAAACTGGGACCTCCTATTTGGGAGGGAAGTGCCCAATGGTTTCAGCCACCTCCGCTCCCCATTTGTTGTGTCACTCATTGTCTCTTCATTGTGTCAGCTCGCCACGCCAGCCCATTGCGTCAGTTTGCCTTCATGCTCATCTTCTTTAGGAGGCACCGGAAACTAAATCCATGACCTCCCATGTGGTAGGTAGGCACCCAACTGCTTGAACCACATCTGCTTCCCCATATTGTCTTTTTTTAAAATAATTATTTATTTATTCATTTCTCTCCCCCTGCCTTCGTTTTCGTGCTCGCTGTCTGCTCTCTGTGTGTTCTTCTGTGTTTGCTTGTCTTCTCTTTAGACAGCACTGGGAACTGATCCTGGGACCTTCCAGAGTGGAAAGAGGCACTCTATCTCTTACACCACCTCAGCTCCGTGGTCTGCTGTGTCTCTTATTGTCTCTCTTCTGTGTCTCTTTTTGTTGCATCATCTTGCTGTGCCAGCTCTCCGTGTGGGCCAGCACTCTGCATGGGCCAGAACTCTGCGTGGGCCAGCTCTCCCCTCAGGCCAGTTTGCCACACAGACTAGCTTGCCTTTCACCAGGAGTCCCCGGGAATCAAACACTAGACCTCCCATATGGTAGGCAGGAGCCCAGTTGCTTGAGCCATATCTGCTTTCCCCCATATTGTCTTTGAACTCATTAATTTGATTTTGTAAATCTGTATGGATTTCACTGATTAGCTGTCTCAAATCCTGTGTCTCACTGGGGTTTTGATATATTCCTTTTCTTGGGTCATTTCTTCCATTTTCTTAGTATAGTTTGTAATTTTTTACTCAAGACTAGGCATCTGATTAGGATGGTGAGTTTACTCAGATGCTCAATTTCTCTCTTTCATAGGGATTTAGTGGTGGAAGTCTGTGTGTTACTGCTATTCTTTGATTCTTGGTTTAATCTGTTCTGGGTCTTTAGGATTATCCCTGTTAGTTGCTCAAATCTGGGCCCTAGATCCAGTAATGGCTTGCAGACCTGCTTCCAAGGTCCTTGGGGAGGGAGGCAGTAAAGGCTGGAAAAAGCCTCTCTTATTTACTTTTCATTTCCTCACATATACTTCCTTGGTTGACCAGCAGATGGTGCGCTTTGGCAGCCCTCTCAGTTCAAAGTCTGGTCAGAGTTTGTTGGCTACAACACTGAGGGGATCAATTTGGCTAGGATCCTAACTCCAGGCTATTCAGAGCCTCCCTTTTCCCAGTTAGGAAATAATTTCACTTTCCACTCTGTCCTCAACACCAGTCCCAGTCAGTAGGGAGGGTGTTTCTGAATGTTGGGTCTCTTTAGTCCCATTCTAGCTCCCAAGGCAAACAATGGCACAGCCCCTCTCAGCCTAAAAGGTGGGACCCAGCAGACCAAATTTGTGGGTCAAAAGCTGAGTCAGCCTTAGGCTGTGTCCCTCTCTCTCCCCTTTCCTGGGGAGGTGGATCCCTGTGGGCCTCCTTTGTCTATAACCATGGGCCCTGAGGCCTGAGAATTCAAAATTGTATATAGGGTAGGGGAGGGCACTGGCAGCTTCAGCTGCAGTTTAACTCACAGTTTTGCTGCCAAAATTCTTTTCCTTTGCTCCTCTCTATTCTGGGCAGTGTCCAGCCTTCCCCTGGTGTCCTAAACCCTAGAATAAATTTTTCTAGTCTGTTTCTGCTTGTCCCGAAGCTATTTTGCTGGGAGAGGAGAGAGTCCCATGTCTATCTAGTCCATCATCTTCCCGGAAGTCCTCCCACTAATGTCCTTTTGAGCCTTTTCTCCTTCCTTTAAATCCTATCCAGAGGATCACATATTGCATATGATTGTCATTGACTCTTTCTTTCTTTCTTTCTTTTTTTTTAATTTTGGGAGCATATATAAAACATAAACATTCCCAGTTCAACCATTCCAAAGCATAGCATTCAGTGGGATTAAACACATTTACAATGTTGCAGTACTCTCATCACCTTCCATTACTAAAACTTTCCCATCTCTCCGAACAGAAACCCTATATCCATTATACATTAACTCCCTATTCTCCCTTCTCCCCACCCCTGACAACCTGTACTCTAATTTCTGTCTCTATGAGCTTGTGTATTCTCCTACATTTTCTTTCTATTTACCATGGTACTTAAATTTAACATCACAAATTTATAGCAATCTCGTTTGATTTGATACCAACTTCACTTCAAATAGTATAGACAAACACTACTACATATTTATACATATGAGTCCCAAACCACTGATTTATCATTACATTTTATGCATTTGCCTTTTAGATCCTGTAGGAAGTAAAAAGTGGAGTTACAAACCAAAAATACAATTGCACTGGCATTTATTTTAACCCATGCCATGTGCCTTGGTTTGTCTTTCGTGGACCTCTGAAAATTATGTTCTTAAGCTAACCAATTTCTCTGCCTGTAAATGCAGTGTAGATAGGGCCTTTTGATTAGATTAAGTTAAGGGACTTTTAACTAGATCACTTGGTTAGATCACTTTCAGGCCTTTGATTGGTCAGTGAGGCATGACCCAAGTTAGGTCTCCACCCTCTTGCCAGGGTTTCATATAAACTGAGAATGGAAAACAGAAACACAGAGAAAGAGACCCACCATTTTGATCCTGCCATATGAGAGAGAGGACTCCAGAGATTGGCTGCCATCTTGCCTTGCCACGTGACAGGACCCCAGGATCTGCCAGTAGATGACCTTTGGTGAGAAAACATCTCTGATGGTCCCTTGAATTGGACATTTTACAGCCTCAGAACTGTAAGCTTTTACCCTTAATAAACTCCCTTTATAAAAGCCAACCCATTTCTGATATATTGCATTAGCAGCCCTTTGGCAAACTAAGGCACCATGTTATACCCTTACCTGAGATCTTTATTCGATCTATTGTCTACTGTTATTTCCTTTCAACTTGCAGAACCCTCTTTAGCATCTCTTGCAGGAACTGACTAGTGGTGACAAACTCCCTCAGATTTTGTTTATCTGGGAATGTCTTAATCTCTCTTTCATTTTTGAAAGACAGTTTTGCCAGATATAGAATTCTTTGTTGACAATTTTTTGCTTTCACCTTTTTAAATATGTCATCCCACTGCCTTCTTGCCTCCATGGTTTTTGATGAGAAATCAGCACTTAATCTAATTGAGGCTCCCTTATATGTGAAATGTTGCTTCTCTCTTATAACTTTCTTTGGCATTTGAGAGTTTATGTCATGGTGTGGGTCTATTTGGGTTTATCCTGTTTGGAGTTTGTTGATTGTCTTGGATGTCTATAATCATGTATTTTGTTAAATCTGAGAAGCTTCAGTCATTATTTCTTTGAGTATTCTCTCTTGGCCTTCTTGGACTCCTACAGTGTGTATATCAGTATGCTTGATAGTGCCCCACAGGTTCCTTATGCTCTGTTCACTTTTTTTTTTTTTTTTCATTTTTTCTTTCTGCTCTTCCAGTTGAATAATGTCTATTCTCTTATCTTCAAGTACATGATTCTTTCTTCTGCCAGCTCCAATCTGATATTCAACCCTGTTTTAGATTCCATTGCTGCTTAAAGCAAAATACCATGAAATAGTTCAGCTAACAGAATGGCAATTTATTCATTTACAGTTTTGAGGCTGGGAAAAATGTCCAAATCAAGGCATCCTCCAGGTAATGCTTTCTTCCTGAAAAACGGCTGCCAGGGATCCTTGGCTCCTCTGCCACATGACACAGCACAGGGTGGCATCTGCTGCTTTCTTCCTTTTCTTTCAGGTTTTGTTGCTTTCAGTTTTTGCTTCCATGGCTTTCTCTCTCTCTCTCTCTCTCTCTCTCTCTCTCTCTCTCTCTCTCTCTCTCTCTCTCTCTCCCCCCTCCTTCCCTCCCTCCCTCCCTCTCTCTCTCTCTCTTTTTCATTCCATTTATAAAGAACTCAAGTAACAGGATTAAGAGCCATCCTGAATGATGCAGGTCACACCTTAACTGAAGTAGTCACATCAAAAGATCTGATTTACAATAGATTTACACCCACAGGAATGGATTAAATTTAGGAACATGTTTTTCTGGGGTACATATAGCTTCAAACCATCATAAACCTCCGGAGGGAATTTTTTATTTCTGTTACTATGGTGTTCAGCTCTCTTTGGTTCCTTTTCATAATTTCTGTCTCTCTATTGATATTCTCTTTGTGTTCACCTATTATTTTCCTGATTTCCTTTCCTTTTCTTGTCCATGTTTCACTTAGCTCTTTGAGCATATTTAGGACCAGTTTTTTGTTTGTGAAAAATAAATAATTTTTTTTTAAGAATTTGCACTTTTTTTCATTTTTTTGTTTTTTAAAAGTTACTTCAATTACATAAAACTTACAGAGAATATACAGGGGATTCCCATATGCCCTGTTACCCACACCTCCTACATTTTCCCACATTAGCAACATCTTTCATCAATGTGGTATATTCATTGCAATTGATAAACACATTTTGGAACATTGCCACTAAGCATGGATTATAGTTTACATTGTAGTTTATACTCCCTCCCATTTGACTCTGTAGGTTATGGCCAGATATATAATGGCCTGTATCTGTCATTGTAATGTCATTCAGGATGATCCCCAAGTCCTTAAAATGCCCCCCTTTTACACCTGTTTTTCCCTCTCCCTAACCCCAGAACATCCATGGGTCACTGCCTCCACAACAATGGTATTTCTTACATTGCTATAATCACCATAAGTTTATAGGAGAATACTTGTAAGTTTATTTTAGTTCATAGTTATTTACCAATCCCGAGAACTCTGGGATAGTGATGCCCACTCCACCATTAATTGAGGGGGGCTTCAATCCTATATATGTAATGGCTGGAACTCTCTTGCTTGCAGTTGTAGGCACTCTTGGTTCCTTGGTATGTTGTTTGCCCATCATCTCCTCCCCGTTGTCCTGGGTGAATACATTGAACTGGAGAGTAGGATTTGCAACTCTATTGAGATTCAGGGCTCAGTTGGCACATAGACAGCCCAAAGATTTAAATCTCTTGGAAGTACACCTACCAACTCTAGTACTAATTATAGATTCCAATAGAAGGACAGAAGACTCATGCATAGGGAAACCACTGCTGAGTCTAACTCTGTCACATTGGGGAGCACAAATGCCAGATTAGGGCCCACTGGCAAGGGGCTAAATTCCTGAGCTATTTGCCCTGACTACAGTGTCTGGATGTCTCCATATCCCTGAGGAGCTTCACTATTTGGGGTAGTATCTATTTTGGCTGTCAATGAGATCCTGTTGAGTTGTGCATAAGCGCTACCTCTGGGATGGCCTCCTGACTTACTTTGAAGTCTCTTAGCCATACAAACTCTTTGTTGTTAGCTTTTCCCCCTTTTGGGCAAAGTCTTCTTTTTTTTCTTTTCTTTTTTTTTTTTTTTTTTCC
>JAQZBX010103822.1:0-11017 GCA_029593785.1 Cabassous unicinctus | reverse complement strand
TGTAACATGGGGGCATTTTTGGGACATTGGAATTATCCTGTATGACATCAAAGTGATGGATACAGACCATTACACATTTTGTCAAAACCTATAAAATTGTGTGGGGCAGAGTGTAACCTATGGTTAGTAGCAATGCTTCAATATGTGCTCATCAAATGTAACAAATATACCACACTAATGAAAGATGTTGTTAATGTGGGAAAATGTAGGAGGGGTAGGGGTAGGGCCTATGGGAATGCACTATTTTTTTTTATGTAACATTTATATAATCTAAAGCTTTTTAAAAAGAAAAACAATCTGGCACAGGGGAGATGTAGCTCAGTGGCTGAGCTCCTGCTTCCCATGTATAAAATCCCAGGTTCAATCCCCAATACCTTCTAAAAACAAAACAAAGAAATGAAAAAAACAACTGAGGGGAGCTGGTGCAGCTCATGGTTGAGTGTCAGCTCCCCATATACAAGGACCAGGGTACAATCCCTGGTCCTGGTACCGCCAAAAAAAAAAAAAAAAACAACAAAAAAAAACAAGCTGCTGCCCAGTTTGATCCACATGCCTTAGTTTGAAGACCTCTGCCTTAGTAGGTTTCTCTTCCTTTCTCCCTGGTGCATTCACCAAATCCTGTCTGTGGTTCTCACCTCCATCTGATTCACTAATTCACCTAACTTGGGACCAAGTTCCAATTCTGTCATTTCTTTCAGTGTGGAATTGAGTTACCAACTCTGTTTCCTTAAGCCTCTGATGCCTGATATATAGTAATCAGAGTACCTATGTTGCCATATCATGCACATAAGACTTTCCTTTCCACTGTGCCAGGCTTACTGTAATCATTCGAATTTAATTGCTTTTATACTGTCCTCTTTCCTGACCCAACAAATTTTACCTAGCTTAGATTTACTCATCCAGCCGATCTCAGCTTAAACCCAATTCCCTCAGGGAACACTTTTCAATGATCTGAATTTCCTACAGCCAGCATAGCCTGCGGATCCATCTATAAATTCTCATAGCCTCATTTCCTTCAATCATAAAACTCATCAGTAATGGTTACTGTTGTCTAATTATCAGCCTTCCCCAGTTAGCTGGAATCTCCCTAAAAACTGAATCAGTCTACTTTAATTACAATTGGATGTTTGGAGCCAAATGCAGAATCTGGCACAGAGGAGACAATCAATATTTTAAAATTAATCATAAATTAACATATTCATCTCGTCTTTCATTGTTTTGTTTATTAAGCAGTTTTATTGAGATATATTCACATGCCATAAGATCTATCCAAAATGTATAATCAATGGCTTTTAGTATAATCACAATGTTGTGCATTCATCATCTCAAAAATTTTAGAACAATTTCATTACTTCAGAAAAAGACTCCACATCCCTTAGCATTTCTTCCTCAGCCCTACATAACCACTAATCTAAGTTCATCTTTATAAATTGAATTATATTTATATTTTATATAAATGGAATCCTACAATATGCAGTATTTTATGTCCAATCTTCAATTAGTATAATGTGGGTTTGTGTCTGATACTAACATTTTGTAGTGTTAACCTACATTTGTTCAGCTTCAAAGACAAGAGGTCTTATATATGCAATTTTACCCATATTCATATTTCACATAATATATTTATATTTCACAATATATATTTAGTTCATAATACGGCAATCATAATTGTGTCTGGCTTGATTCACTCATGATAATGTCCTCCAGGTTCATCCATTTTTTCATATGTTTCACGACTTCATTTCTTCTTACAGATGCATAATATTCCATGGTGTATATACAAGAGTCAATATATTCTTGAATCTCTTTCTCTCTCTTAACTGCTGTCTCCACACAGACAAAGGATTCATATGGACCATCCGTGGACCAGTCTGGGCCATCTTCCCTGTGAGAGATGACATCACTTTATTCTTACTGTCCAGCTAAATGCCATTCAATGAGCAGGCCATATGCAGAGGTCACAGATAGTGTGGCCATTCACTCCACATTGCTTAGGACTGACAGGTTTCCTGGAATGTGGGGATTACAGTTTTAAAACTAGGACTGACTTTTCCCAAGATATGGGACCACAGTTCTTTAACCAAGAAAGTTCAAGGAAGGCTGGGATGAGTCGTTCACCCCATTTATAGGACCAAGAATGTCCCTGATTTATTGGGTGTTTGGCCTGGTTTTCTATGACTTGTGTGGAATACAAAAGATTCTGGCATGATAAGTTAGGTGTAGAGTGGGCTATGAGGAAGGTTTTGAAGGTGTGGAATTAATTCAGTGCACTGTCTTAGTTTGCCACAGGCCTGTTGATGCAAAATACCAGAAATGGGTGGCTTTTATCATGAGTATTTTATTTGAGGTAAAAGCTTACAATTCCAAGATTGCAAAATATCCAAATTGAAACACCATCAGAAATGCTTTCTAACCAAGTTCTGGTATTGGTGATCATGGTGTATTGCCACATGGTGAAGCAAGATGGCAGCCACTCTCAGCTGAGGTCTCTGGCTTCTACTCCAGAATCTATGTTCTTCCAGAGCTCAACTGTGGGCAACCAGGCATTGTCTCTTTCCAGGCCTCTTCTCTCAATCTCACCTGCTCCACATTTTTTCCTGAGTTCAACTGTGAGCTATCAGGCATATGGCTTATCTCTTCAGCCTTGAGCTGCCCTGTGGACCCAGCCTCTTGGGGGCTTCGTGCATCAGTTTCAGTTGCTAGCAATCCTCAAGTCCTCTCTTTCACATGTCCAGGTCCAAATGGAAGCTTCCTTTCTCTGCCTTCACTGACATCATCCAATCCAAATCAATCTAATCAGTTGATCTAATCAAGTCCTTTAACAGAATCTAATGCAATCAAATGGTTTCATACCCACAGCAGTGTATTAGTTATAAAACTCTTTTGGGGATCACCAAATGCAAAATATCACATACACCTTTGGGGATTTCTGAAGATTAATCTGGCTTTCTTTCTGATGACCTTCGGGATTGTGAAAACCAAGCTCTCCTCCCTCAAAAGTGATGTGGCCACTCTCCAGAACATGAGGTAAGATGGAACAGAGGAACTCATGGTGCAGGAACAAGTGCATGGGTCTCTGAGCTCCTGATGTACCCTATCAGAGCATCTAAAGGGTCTCAGAGGAGAAATGTGTTGCCAGCATCTCCCTGATACACACCTCACATACTGTGATTTGTTGCTGACACAGAAGCAAAACATTCTCCAGCATGGAATTTCCTCAACTGAAAAGAGAATTGATTTTATTCTAATTGACAGAGACATGTTGGTTCTATGACAAAGGTCCAACTAATATGTATATCTTTTTGAAGCACTAAGGGATATTGTATATAACTGTTCCTTGAACACAGTATGCCCTTGCATGTCCTGTTCCTGCATTTCTTCTCTTCCCTCTACCCACTCCACTCCCACAATTGTTCAAATCAGTTTAAATATCCACATATCACCTTCTCTGGGAGGCTTTGGCTGTCCTTTGCTTTTTTCACCTTTGCATGGAATTAATTATCTCTATTCTAGGCAAAGATATTCAGGTAGTACAAGGAGAGGGTGAGGATAGAAAGGGTCCTAGATGCAAGCCAGCTATGGCAGCTTTCAATTCACAAATATAAGTGACTATTTACTTCTGTCTTTCCACTAGACTGAAAGGTCTGTTAAGGCAAATATCTTGAGTTTTTCATTCTTGGGCCCTGACTCCAGCACAGAGCCAGGGGTACAGTGTATCCTCAATAATGTTCCATTTTCTGTCCCTACATTACTGAGTAATGTCCCAGGATTATGGCATGGAATTAGGGATCTTTGTGGAATATCACTAGCCTCCTCAGTCTTTGTCAAAATGCCATTCTGGAACCAAGTGGTCTTTATTTTGGGACACTCTTTGACAGTAAAGATCAAAGAAGTGAGAACTCATCACCAGGGGAGGAGGACAAAGATGTGCATGAGGTAGAGATGAAAACACTCTGGGTGTGTCACAGGTTTCCTTTCTCATCCTGCCCAGGATGCTGACATTTAAAGCGATGGCTCAGCTTTTCATCCTGGGCTGCACAGGGTGATTGGGCATCCTGCAGGTGGGCCCAGCTGCTCTCATCATGGCTTACCGCGTCACCATTATCAACAGCCTACAGTACGCCTTCATCTTCCTGGTGTGCTGCCTCCGCAGCCAGCAGATACCACTTCCTAGCTCCATCCAGGACTTTTCCCATCATAGCCAATCTCTGTGGACTAACCCAGAGCATATTTTGCCACTGTAGGTCTGGGATCAATACTGGACTGGTCCAAAGGGAAACAAAGAATGAAAGTTGAGTCTGGGAAGCACACAGTCTCCAGCAGTGTAATATCTGTGCTTCTAAACACAGCATGGTAAGTTCTTCAATAACTGGTTAACTTCAGCAGCACATGTCTGTCACACTGATTGGCTTGGGTCTACACTAAGTGATCCTCCAGTGCTGGTCACAATCCATTCAATACTTGTCTCACTCAAAGGCAGTTCTCTCCCAATACATGAAAGTCTTTGTCTGCTTTCCCTCTCACTTTCAACTGTGCTTACATGGACCTTTTCACATGGCCATCACCTCATTCTCCACACATGCTGAGCACCCACTTTGTGCCATACCATGTGCATGTGTTGTTTCTTTTTATTTAGGAGAGAAGATCTAAAATGCTCTTAAGCAGAGAAGGACAATATGTCCAGCAAAATAAGGAGGAGTCAAAGATCTGAAGTAGTGATACAGAAGTTTTATCACACAGTCATGCCATGTCACCCCCAATGTGAAAAGCAATAAATCCATGGTATATTGATACATATAGTAATAAACATAAGTGAAAGAAGTATTAATTTGAATTTCTGGCTGTAAAATATTTTTAAAATTCTGCAACCTTGAAAACAGGTCTTCAAACAAAACTCTTACATGAAAGTTCATGGCAGCGTTATTTGCAATATTCCAAAGATGGAAACAATCCAAATGTCCATCAACTTATAAAAAGGTAACAAAATGTAACATATGCATATAATGGAATATTATTCAGCCACAAAGAATGGATGAAAAACAATCTATGCTACAACTTGGGTGAACCTTGAAAACATTGTGCTAAGTGAGAAAAGTCAGATGTAAAAGACCACATATTATATGATTTCATTTATATGAAATATCCAGGACAGACAAATTCATAGAGACAGAAAACAGATTAGTGATTGCCAGGGTCTGGGTGAAGGAGGTAATGGGTAGTGACTACTTAAAATGTACAGGGTTTCCTTTTGGGGTGATGAAAATGTTTTGGAACTAGATAATTGTGATGGTTGCCTAACAGGGTCAATGTCCTAAGTACCACCTAATTGTACAAATTAAGTGATTAAAATGGTAACTGTTTCTGTATGTATATATCACTAAACTAAAATACTTTGCAATAGCTCTTCATATTTTCAGCACCCTCCAAGCAAAATCCAAAAGGATCACAGAGGGTGTAGGATAAATGCTAGCAATATTAATAATACCAAATATTTTTAAGTTCAGATATACAAAACCAGCAATGTAGACGGGTTCCAATTTCTCCATGTCTTCAGCGACTGTTACTTTATTTATTTTTTTTAATTCTAGGCATCATAGTGAGTATGAGATGGTATCTCTTTGTGGTTTTGTTTGCATTTCCTAGTGACTAATGATGATGAGCATCTTTTTATGTGCTAATTGACCAATTGCCTATCTTCTTTGGGAAATGTCTATTCAAATCCTTTGCCCTTTTTTCAATTGTATGTTTTTAACTCTTTTATTAATGAGTTGCGAAAAATTGTTTGTATATTCTGGGTATTTGTCCCTTATGGTTAGCAAATATTTTCACCCATTCTTTGGATTACCTTTTGACTTTCTTGGTGGTGTCCTTAATGCACAAATATTTTTAATTTTTATTTATTTTTTTTTCTTTTGCCAGTTGTGCTTTGAGTGTTATATCTAAGAAACCATTGACCAAGACCAACACCACAAAGATTTATTCCTATTTGTCTTCTAAAATTTGTATAGCTTTTGCTCTAATATTTAGGTATATGATTCATTTGGAGTTAATTTTTACATATGGTGTGAGGTAGGGGTCTATATCTTCTTTCTTTTCCAGGAGCATATCCAGGTGACTTAGCACCATATGTTGAAAAGAATATTCTTTCCCCATTGACTTTTCTTGGCATCCTTGTCTAAACTATATTTAGCATAAATATAAGGGTTTATTTCTAGACTCTTAATTTTGTTCCATTGATTTATATGTCTATCCTTATGCCAGAACTATGGTCTCTTGATTACTGTAGATTGCTGTGGCAAGTTTTGAAACCAGGAAGTACTTCAAATTAGTTCTTTTTTAAGATTTTTTTTTAAAAATTCTGGATCCCTTGATAAATTAAATTTTAGGAACTGCTTGTTAATTTCTGTACAAAATTATTACCTGGATTTCGTAGATCAGTTTGCAGAGTAGTGTCATCTTAGCAATATTAAGGCTTCCAACTCATGAATATGGGATGTTTTTCTAATTATTTGCATCTTCTTTAACTTGTTTGAATAATGTTTTGTAGGTTTCAGTGTACAATTCTTGCACTTCTTTAACACAGTATCATTTCCTCCTCAGGAGAATTATAATTAGCAGCTAAACCAGATGAACTTGTCTCCTAGAAAATAAAGAAAAACATGAATGCCATGCATTGTGCGAAGAATATGAAAAAATGCTTTTGATTGTTTGCCACCATAATGTCTTTTAACACATCAATTTTATTGATACGTATTTTAAAAGTATCAATCGATCTTATGTATACAGTCAATTGTATTCAGTATAATCACTTAATTGTACATGCATCCCTTCAATCATTTTAGAGCATTTTCATTATTCCAATAAGAATAATAAAAAACAAAAAAATGAACACTCAAAAAAAGCTCATCACCTCTCAATCTCTCTATGCTACCCCTGACATAAAAAGCTGATATTCTGTTTCCATCTTTCATTTATGTGTATTTGTATTTTGTGCAAACAGCCTTATATGTGCAATATTACCCATATTCATATTTCAAATGAGGTTTTACTATGTTATACAGCTCCATGTTACATTTTTTAGCTTTCCTTAGACTTCCCTGTCAACCATTGTCATACTCATATAATAGCTCTGCTCGTTACAAACACTATGCTTTCACCAGTTCACAAATAACTCTAAATGGTAGCATTGTGAGAGAAATATGCAAGAAATGCTGGACACTCATGTGCTTTAGAAGTTAGGTCCATACAACATGTTCAGCTAACTCCTATCAAAGACAATTCCTCAGTTACCTGGGATTAAGCCTTCTATTTCAACCTCTTCTTCAACCAAGTCTCTTCATGGAGCTGCAGATATATAACCAGCAAAAACAGCCCCAAAGGACTTTCTTAAAATAGCATGAGACAGACACACAGAATATTTTGGGAAGATAGCATCAGACTTACAAGCAGGGTTCAATGTTTTCACAAAATTCATGGAGAAAGAGCCAGAAGCTGTCCAAGGGACCAGCTTTTGGGATCAGCAGACCACGACAGTGAAACACAACTCCAAGGAGGGTAAGGGACAAAGAGATGAAGAAGAAAAAACAACAAACATGTGTTACCAAGCTCACATGGTGGCCAGGAAGGTCTCCCCTCTCCCACCCCCAAGACATTAGCCTGGGGCAAAACACCTGGCTCACTGCAGCTCAGTCAGAGGGGAATAGACATCTTCCTCCCTGGCAGCTGTTTCAAGGGAAAAGGGAAAGGGAGTCAGGGAGCATTTCTTCTGTGAATTCAATGAGCAAAGCCTGCTTTATATCTCCACTCTGGAGATTCAACACAGGAAAACAGAAGCAGAGACAGAAACATCTCTGTGGAAAGGTGCACAGATGAGTGCCATCTGCTGAGCAGTCTGGAAATTGCAGAGACAAAAACTTTTTAGATCTCTCTGTATCCTAACTGTTGGGAGAAAATATGCAGCCCATTAAAGAGTCTCTGGCCTGATTTTGATAACTTAAGCTGGGAAATTTTAAAGACTTAGAATGCTTCTCTAGAGCTGAGATGGAAAATTTCTTACTGTTTTAGCCAACAAGCTTGAGGTTTCCATTCTAGTGACTTGGCATAGTAAAATAGTAAATTTCCCAGAATCCATGTCTTTTCAGTTTGACACTCTGGGTCTCTGCATCCACCATTTTTTACTATATTTATTATTTTTCTTCATCAACTTTTGATTCTGCAAAGTACTTAAAGCATTCTGTTTCCTTTGGCCAAGAGTATATGCTGGAAGTGATGATCCTCAACAGGCCTTGATGTGTTTCTGTTGTCGTACTTGGAGCCCTGAATCTGTCATATGAACAATTCCCAGGTTGCCCTGATAGAGGATGAAAGGTCATGTGCATCGAATGTCAAAAGACTCAGTAGAGGTCAGTGGAACGTCCCTAGAACAATCCCAAAACCTAAAATTTAAGGGACGCTAGACAAGAATAACAGAGCTTCACCAGGTGACACAAAGCTCATCACACACTCATGAGGTCCCTGTAGCGATCAAAGAACTCCACCCCATTGACAACCATACAATGCTAAAAGCATCATCTTAATCCATCTATTTAAGAGGTGGCTCGTTATACATCAACAGCTCAATGATACAATAATGGATATGAACAGAATTTGGACATTCAGAATAATCATGGATCCATATTTTCAGCATTCCTTCAGTATTTTAATACAACATTCATGTTCTTAATGCAATTCAAGTTAATTGCAGATACCTATATTAAAAGGAAACTACAATTAATATTAGCTTCCTGGTAACCAGTGGTGTTTGCAAGGGCATGTATGTTTGTGTAGTAATAACTTATACCTGTGAATCAGAACACTCCATTGCAAGAGGCATTATTAGGAAGATTTTCACACTCTTCTGTATGGTCATATTTGATCAAGTGTATAGAAAAAAGCATTGAAATAAAGAGTTAAAGAATTAGATGGTAGAGTAAGTAGCTAAACTGTAAATTGCCCACTCATTGAAATACATGGCATAATTTAGAAAAAGTACAGCTATTCTGTTCACCGGGAAGCTAGGAGTCATGTTCATAGGCAAACCTGAAAATATTCAAGAAAAACCGAAAGGTGATTCAATAAAATAAAAGAGAAAATAAAACCTATTCCTGTTCTCCAAAAAATAAACTCCTTAAACATGGACTTGAAGCTTGCATGCTTCAAGGAAAATATTTTCATCATCAAAAATTAAAAGTTGCTCTAGTAACATAATGTATGATTTAAAATTTTACTTCATATGTGAGGTCACCTTGACTCTATGAAGGTCTACATCCATGATCTAAGCAAATAAACAAATAAAGCTCTGAGGCTTGGAGAGATGCTAAAACCAAGCTTTCAACTGCTGCTGGAAAAATGACACTTTACAGGTTTTCCTCTTATAGAATTTTTCAAAGCCTCTTTTATGTCTTTTTTTCTTAGACTGTAGATTAAGAGGTTGAGCATGGGCATCACCACAGTGTACATCACTGAGGCTGGTGCACTTGAATATGTGTTGTATGAAGCAGCAGGCCTGAGGTACACTTCTATGCTCATACAATAAAATAAGAAGACCACCGAAAGGTGATGCAGAGGTGTAAAATGCTTTATACTTCCCCTGAGCTTATGAGGTTTGCATATTTGGAGGAAAAAATCTCAGAGTAAGAGAAAAGGATCCCAACTTGGGGACCTCAACCTATCACTCCATCTATAAAATCGATCATTAGATAACTGAAGATGTTAGAAACAGGTAACTAGGACCATCTGACTAAGATCATAGAACAAGTGGGGAATTTCCACGTGGGTACAGAAGGACAGTCATGACATCATTAACACCTGTGAACAGGACTGCATAATAGTCATGGTCCAGGACCCCAGAATCACCAGAACACAGAGCTGTGGGGTTATGATGACCATGTAGTACAGGAGGTAACAGATAGTCATGAAGGGTCCTGGCCAGGAGGAAGTCATCCAACCATCCAAAGAGTAATAAAAAGTGTATACAGGCTGGATGAGGCAGCCTGTATAGGTGATGACTCTGCTCTGTGCCTGGATGTTCACCAGGATCTTTGGGACAGTTGTGGAGGATAAACAGATTCCTATAAAGGACAGGTTGGGGAGGAAGAAGTACACGGGTGGGAGTCTGAGATGATGATCAGGATGAAGGGCAGGCTCCCAGGGAAGCTGACCAGGTACATGGACAGAATCTGCTAAAAGAGGAGGTGCTATAATTCCGTATCCTCTGTAAATCCCATGAGAAAGAATTTTGAAATTTGCATTTCACTTCCAGGTCCCATGTAGTGGATGTGACTAACAAGAAATAGGAAGGTACTTGGTTAGTTTTCACATAAACAAGCAGCATTATACAAACAAAAATGCTACAGATTGTCTATTTGAGTGAAATTTTAATCTCTACAGTATTTATATGGATCTCACCTCTTTAGTATATTTCTAGTGCCACCTCAGATTAAGAATTCCTTCCCCAAAACTCAGCGCTTCCCCAAGCATTCATAAACTCTATGGATTTCATAAAATATTCATTAATTTGTGGAATATATATTGAGTAGAAACTAAGAGGCAACTGTAGTTGAGGCAATGAGTCTACAGTGCTGTAATCCAAAAGTCCAAAGATTCTTAAGATAGAGAAAGAATATATTCAAATAAAACATGATCATATTACAAATCAGGTAATTGCACATGCTTTAAGGAAAAGAAAGCAGGTAAAAACAGATTGGAGTGAGCATGTTATTTTTCACTCAGTGTTCAGGAAAGTCCCATGTAAAATATGAAATTTGAAGAGGCACCTCGAGGAAGAAAAAGCATGAGACATGAGGATATAAGGGGAAGTTTGAGCCCAGCAGAGAGATCATTCAGGCCAAAGACCCTAAAAATGACTTGTTTCAGATCTTCAGGGTGAACAAGGAAGCCAGTGTGTCAGGGAAATGAGTAAGAGGACAATGAAGAGAGATGGTTTCATAGAAGGTTTAATAAAAAGGCAGCCTTGCTA
>JAQZBX010103821.1:0-11018 GCA_029593785.1 Cabassous unicinctus | reverse complement strand
TCAATTGAAGAATTTATGGTGGTTCACTCTGACAAGAAATTAAGTTCAGTTTTGCTTAAAAACAGTAAGACCCTCTGAAATCTATCCCTGTCTTAGCCATCATATTTTATACTTTTCATTCCTCAAAGTAAAACTTACACTCTAGCTAGGTTAAGTTTCATTTCAATCTCTTCACACTCCATGATAATTTCCATTTCTACATCTTTGCTTATATTTTTCCCTTTCCTGGAATGTTTACTCCCAAATACTCTATTTAGCCTACTACTTACTTTATATTCCAAGCAAAATTCCAATTCTTCTTGAAGTCATCTCTGATTCAGACTATATAGATCTGTCCCACCCCCCAAACAAATAATCTCTATTTTGTATTAGTCCTTAAAAGAACTCCTATTCCCTGTTTCGAGTGTTTGTGTTGGGTTCTCAACAAAACATAGACTTCCGAAGGGCAGGAGCCATGCCTACCTTACACTTCATGTGCTCCTTGCAAAACTTACCATGGCATAAGATACTGAGTACTTGCTGATTGGTGTAAACTAATTCAAGCCACAAAAGTGGCATTTGATATCTATTATACACAAGAATAGGAATCTTTTGAGAGTAAATCCTATATCTTACTTAACTTTATATCCTTAACAACCAGCATGGTGAAGAGGATGGAGGAGAGGATGGATGAATAAATGAACTCTCACTGGGTATGGTGTTTAGTGTTGGACCTGATCATAAGGTTTCAGGGGATTCCTAAGAATTATCAAGATGATTAGAATGGCTGTTCACTACGACATCCCAGGATCCTGAGCAGTATCTGATGCATAGGGGCTGCTCAGTAAATGTCTTCTAAATGAAAGCTGCACAAATGAATCTGCCATGAATCAGGAGGCATTAGTTTACAGTCAGCAGAGAAGATAAGAGGCAAGAGAAAGATCTGGCTTACCCGGAAAGCACTCCCAGGACTAGGTTGAGAACAAAGAAGGAGCCAATGATGATGAGGGGGATGAAGTACAGCCAATTCCAGGTGGCTCCTAAGGCATCATTGGTCTGAAAGAAAGAAAAATGGTTCCTTAATATTTAATCAACCAAAACCATCTACCAGAAGGCAGCCGCCATTCATTCCTGCAGCTTCACACATAGGGTGATGTAACAAGCACAGAGTAATATAGTTACACATTGCCTCCCTCCACTTCCAGTTTGGGATTATTGTGTGCTAAATCCTATTGTCCCATGTACATAATGAAAGACTCTGCATCAGCCTCACCATAATATCCTGAGTTGAAATACTGTAACACACTCACTTAACACATGGGAAAACTGAACCCAGTAAGGTCAAACACTTGTCCAAGGTCATGCAAAAACACTCACTGGTTTTTAGTGATTGGGGATGTGGCTTCTAAGCCTTGGGACTCTAAATTGGACAGATTCTCAAAAAGATGGAGGCAGACTGTGCCAATACCCTATTCCGTGTACACAGGCAAAGGCCTTGACAGAGTTTCTTGAGGGAAATTAGGGTCATCCATACCCTGCTCAGCCCTTGACCCTGGGCTCTGGCATTCTTTCTTCCATCACAGTACAGAGGTGGGCCCCAGCAAGGCCCTGGACAGAACAAAGACAAAGGAATAATCTAGATTTGAAGACTGGTCTCTCTAATGCTAACACATAGTGAAGTGAAAACAGCATGCAAATCCATATTCTGATTCTTGGACCACAAGTTGGGTGCATGGCCCTTGAACGGTAGGGGGCCGAGGAAGGGTTATATCACATGACTTAGCCAAAAAAAGCAACTCTTGCAGGATGTCTCCTCAGGTCCTTGAAATAGCAGCTCTCAGAAGCATTTTCAAAAAAGTCCGCTCTAACACTTCTGTCTCTCAACTAAGAATTCTCAAACTTCTTCTTGAATCTCCTACTATGATGTCACCTCAAGCCTCAACAGGAGTCTTCTTGAATTGCAGTTTCTACATGCAGGGCTTTGAATTCTTACCCCTACTCCACACATACTCTTTAATACTCACTTGAAAGTCCCAACACAATTGTATTGGAGAGAGAGAGATTTTATCCACAAATCTTTTGGGAAAAGAGCCTTAGAAGTCAAATGCCATTCCTAAAATTCATATGCTAAATTAGCAAAGTTAATATTTGAACCCAGAATTTCTAAGGCAAAATGTTTCTTGTCCCTGTGACTTATACCAGTTCTTCCCTAACCACAATTTTGCAAAATTCCTTTGATTCATAGTCCTCATGCGTCCTCTGGGCTTCTATCTATCAATCTATCTTGTTTTTCTCCCTAATTATCTCATTTTTTGTCTGCCTCCCATTCAAACATTTCAGTCCACAGAATACAGCCTTCCATTCATTATGCATTATCCAATTCCCTCAACAGGGCAGCTATCACTGTATAGCAGATTCTTCCATTACAAATAGCTTTTAAGGCAAACTCCTTTCACCAAATTTGCATCTTTTGTTTTGCACCTACGCTGTTCAGAGAGATATGATTACAAGTGATGCAGAATAAAAATTCTTAAAAAAACACATCTTCTGAACTGAATGACACAATGGCAGTGACCTTCCCATTTCAGTGTGTAAGATCTAGCTCTTTGGTTCGACCAGGTCTGGTCAGTTAAATGCAAGCACAGAGGGTGTGGGCCAGACCTCGGAGAAAACTGTTCTTGATGATCAGAAGAAAGATGCAGAAGAACTAAATGCCAAGGACAGTGAAGGGGTTTAATGAAAACAGCAAATTGTGTTTTTTGAGATAGTTTGAGATAGCTGGTTCAATAACTACAGCATCTTTATTCATGATTATAAATCAAACATCCTGCAAAGGCTGCTTAGCCCAGATGGTTCCACAGTGGTGCCCCTGACCAATGGTTCATTCACTTTATGGCTCGGCCAGTGCCTACTCTTAGCACATGATCTTTGGCAAGAACTGAGTCTGCTCCCAGCATCTAGACCAGGACTCAGCAGCCAATAAACATTAATTGGTATAACCCATGATAGCGAAGAAATTGTTTTTAACAAAAATAATTTCTTTGGTTCCAGAGTGACTGAGCTGGTTGTGAATGGCTCAGAGCAATTTCATTTGGATGAGCATTTGCCAGGGATGCTAGAGAGTGAAGAGCATTTCCTGAATTGTGTTCTTCCCACTGCTAGTGATCTGCAAAATGTTAATGTGTTCTGTGAAAAATCGGCTTCTGTCACCAAAGAAACTTGGGAAACACAGTGGATTATATTTTCCTCTTAGCCTCTGAGAAGATCTGCAAAAAAATAACATTATTTACTTTATTTACTGCATCATAATTTCATCATGGAACCCTCCTTTTTCAAAGAAAATCAGTTAACATCTGAGGGAATACAGCTTGGGAAACATAGGGGTAAAAAGATTCCCCTCATTAGCCTGGAATCTGGAATGTGCTGCCCAAATCTTCTACAAAATGCTGCTGATGAACTATGTCTTTTAATTCAGTGTTTTGTTAAAATATTTTGGTTTTGCTTTATCCTACATTAAAGCAGGAACTATGTTTGCTCACTTCTGTATCTGGTACCTCTCACAGTGTTTGGCACATATAGATGTTCAATTAATCAATAAATGACCAGAATTTTAGTAAGATGTTTCTCTCATTAAAAATATACCAGTAAAATTCTTTCTGCTGCCCCCTCTCAATTGGTGGAGATTTGTCTGAATTGCTATAAATGTTCTCCATTACAGACTTGAGGCCTACTGGATGAAAATAGAGGAGGAAGGGGAAGAGAAGAAAGAGAAAAAGGAGAAGGGCTAGGAGGACACAAGCCCCTGCAGCACTATGCCCTAAGAGATTATTAAAGATGACTGACAGCTTAAAAGGTTCTTCTGTGAAAGCAGTGCAGCAGCACCCCCAGATTATTCACAAATCTTTTTATAGACCTGCCACACCCTCTCTACTCCTATCTTCTCTCCCTCCATTTCCTCTAAGTCCGTCCCCTCCTCTCCTCGGTCACCAAGTGGACCCCCCCTCACTTTACCTGCTTGTCAATGGATCAATGATATGTCCAGAAGGAGAAGGGGACACACCTCAGCAGGGAGTGGGCAGGCAAAGGGCTTCACACTTACCTCCCCCAAAATGGCAAGATTCTTCCTGATGCTAATTAAGGCTTCACTCTATTCTGATTCATCATTATTAAAAGCTTAAAAATGTCCAGTGTAGGAGAGACAACTACTCAAGTGTCTTTTGAGATTTAAAAAAAATAAAAAAAATAAAAAAATCACAGGCTTTTTTGTGCTTTTTTTTGTGTGTGTGTGTGATCTGAAGGCATCGAGTGCCCGAAGGCTGTGCAAAGGAGTCAGGAACACCAAGCACAAAGGTGCCAGTTCAACTCCAGTTGTGACTGCTGCCTCTCTTGTGGCATGCACATGTCTGTCTCACAGCAGGAAGTGGGAGAGGAGGTTGCTTAGAGAGGGAGAATTCCTCTTTTTCACTCTCTCTCTGCTGCACCCCTTTTGCTGCTGTGACAGTCACAATTCTCTCAAGCTGCTTTCCTGTGGGATCATAACACTGTTTCCCCCAGCAACTCTCCTTTCAGGAGCATGGGACAGACATGCTAACTTCTCCAAGAGAGATCCTTCCAAACACACGTTCTGCTGGATTCTGTACCCAGAAGACTCTCATAGTGGAATCTTTGCTGTCCAGACCTCTATTGGGAACAGCTAAGTATAAAACAGGGCTCCACCCTACAAAGAATGCTGCACAGAGAGTGCCAGCCTCTTCATTCCACACCATTTATGGACCACCTCCCATGTGACAGGCATTCCAGAAGAGAGCTTTACTCTGTGGCAATGTCATCTTATTTAATGGGCCCCCAGCACCCTCCCCTAGACTGGCATGCTGATACCTCTCTGTCTTCCTCACCTGCTGATTTCCTGAGTGACACACATGCACATGTGCACATGACAGGGGTGATGACAGACAGGAAAAGCAGTTTGGGGGTGGCGGCCCACCTGCGCAGGGTGTGCTCAGCAGGTACTAGTCCTGACACAGTGGGAATGTGTTCCTTTGGGAACCTGCCTAAGTGGGGGTGGTGAGCTCACCCACTCCCTGCGTAAACAGGCACATGTGGCAATTATCCCATTAATCTCTGGAAGGTGGGGGAAGATGGATGGAAGGCAGGGGTGGAGAAGCATAATTAGAGAGAAAGATGAAGATGTTGAGACCGAACAATTAGTAACTGGGCAGGGAGAGGACTGCGGGAAGATGGCGGAGTAGGATGATCCAGGAATCAGTTCCTCCAACAAAACAACTATTGAACTGGCAGGAACTGTCTGAATCACTCATTTTGAAACTCCAGAGTCTAGCAGATCACTATGCAGCATCTAGGGGAGAAACGGGAGGAAGAGGCTGGTAAATTATGATAAATACTAATGAGTTTCACCATCCCTGCAGTGGCTACCTCCCCCTTTCCCCAGCCTCAGGGCAGGCAGGAGTGGGGACTGTCAAATTTAATGAAAGACATGAATATGCACATTCAAGAAGTGCAATGAACCCCGAAGATAAACTCAAAGAGAATAACACCCAGACATATAATAATCAAACTTTCCAATATCAAAGACAAAGAAAGGGTTCTGAGAGCTGCAAGGGAAAAGCAAGGAGTTATGGAAATTCCAATAAGATTTAGAGCTGATTTAGCATCAGAAACCATGAAGGCAAGAAGGCAGTGGTATGAAATGACTGAAGTACTGAAAGAAAGCAATTGCCAACCAAGACTTTCATATCCAGACTTTCTTTAAAAAATGAGTGAGATACTAAAACATTTTTAAATAAAAGCTGAGAGTTCCTTATCACTAGACCTGGCCTACAAGCAATGCTAAAGAGAGTTCTTAAGATGAAAAGGAAAAGACACTACACAGTGGATCAAACCAGCATAAAAAAATAAAGAACTCCCATAAAAGTAACCATATGAATAATTACAAATGCCAGTGCTATTGTATTGCATTTTTGCTAAGTAACTCCACTTCATATTTCTTACAGATGCTAAAATGCAAATTCATAAAAATTAATGATAAAACGATGGTTTTTGACATACAATATACAAAGATATAATTTGTAACAAGTAAAAAATAGTGGGAGGATGGAGGGATAGAGGAACAGTGAATGCAATTGAAAATAAGTTGGTTTCAAATCAAATATGATTGTTATAGACTTAGGACGTTAAAGTTTAACCTCATGGTAGCCAAAAGAAAATACATGAAAAATGTATTCAGAAAGAAATGAGAAGGGACTCAAAATGGCACAATAACAAAAACAACAACAAAAACAAATAAATATGGAAGTAAGTATTACAGAAGAATTGAAGGTCAAAAAAGACATAAGACTTGAAAAGAAAAAACAGCAAAATGGCAGAAAAAATTACTGCATTATCAGTAGATACTTTAAATGTAAATGTATTACATTTTCCAGTCAAAAGGCAGAGATTGGCAGAATGGATAAAGAAGCATAAACCCCACGTGCAATAAATGGGACCTCCTCAAACTTAAACACTTTTGTGCTTCAAAGGACTTTGTCAAGAAAGTGAAAAGGCAACCCACTCAATGGGAGAAAATATTTGGAAACCACATATCCAATTAGGGTTGATAAGGGTTTGATTTCCATGCTATATAAAGAGATCATAAAACTCAACAATAAAAGGGCAAGCAATCCAATTAAAAATTGGGCAAAAGACTTAAATAGACATTTCTCCCAAGAGGAAATACAAATGGCAAAAAAAGCACTTTAAGAAAATGTTCAATATCACTAGCTATTAGGGAAATACAAATCAAAACTGCAATGAGATATCATCTCATACCTCATAGAATGGCCATTATTAAAAAAAACCCCAGAAAATAACAAGTGCTGGAGAGGATGTGGTGGGAATGTAGAATGGTGCAGGCTTTGTAGAAAATAGCTTGGCAGTTCCTCAGGAAGCTAAATATAGAACTGCCATATGATCCAGCAATCCCTCTACTAGGAATATATCCAGAAGAACCGAGAACAGTGATGTGAACAGACATTTGCACACCAATGTTCATAGCAGCATTATTCACAATTGCCAAAAGATGGAAACAACCCAAGTGTCCATCAACCAATGAATGGATAAACAAAATGTGGTATATACATACAATGGAATACCATGCTGCTGTAAAAAGAAATGAAATTGGGACACATAAAATGACATGGATGAACCCTGAGGACATTATGCTAAGTGAAATAAGCCAGACCCAAAATGACAAATATTGTATGGTCTCACTAATATGAACTAAATATGAAGAATAAACACATGGAGTTAAAGCCTACACTACAAGTTACTAGGAAATAGGATGAGGACTGAGAGGGGATACTGATGCTTAATGTACATGGAATTTTCAATTAGCTGTCTGTAAGAGTGTGGAAATTGATAAGAGTTGATGGTAACACATTACAGTGAATATAACTAGCACAGCTGGTTTATAAATAGGATTGTGGCTGAAAGGGGGTAGTCTAGGGATGTAAATGTCAATTGAAAGCAAGCAAGAGAATAACCTATGGACTGAATAGCATAGTGAACCCAGAGATGGGTGAGGACTGTGGTTAATAATATACCAAATATCAAATTCCAAATCCAATAGCACAGTAAATGAATTATACACCATGATCAAGTGGGATTTATCCCAGGTATGCAAGGGTAGTTCAATATAAGAAAATCAATTAATGTAATGAACCACATTAACAGAACAAAGGGGAAAAAAGCCACATAATCATGTGAATTAATATAGAAAAGACATTTGACAAAATCCAGCACCCTTTCTTAATAAAAACACTTAGAAAACAAGGAATAGAAGGAAACTTCCTTAACACAATAAAAAACATATATGAAAAACCCACAGCTAACATCCTACTCTATGGTGAAAGACTGAAAGCTTTCCCTCTAAGATCAGGAACAAGACAAGTATTCCCACTGTCATAACCACTGTTAACATTGTACTGAAAGTTCTAGCCAGAGCAATTAGGCAAGAAAAAGAAATAAAAGGCATCCACATTGGAAAGGATGAAGTGAAACTTTCCCGATTTGCAAACGACATGATTCTATGTACAGAAAATCCTGAAAAATCCACAAGAAAGCTACTGGAACTAATAAACAAATTCAGCAAAGTGGCAGGATACAAGAGCAGCACGCAAAAACCATCAGTGTTTCTATATACTAGATATAAACAATCTGAAGAGGAAATCAAGAACAAAATACCATTTGGAATAGCAACTAAAAGAATCAAATATATAGGAATAAATCTAACCAAGGATGTAAAGGACTCGTACAAAGAATATTATAAAACATTGCTAAAAGAAGGGAAAGAAGACCTAAACAAATGTAAGAACATTCTGTGTTCATGGATTAGAAGACCAAATATTGTTAAGATGTCAGTTCTTCTTCAATGCAATCCAAAATCAAAATTCCCACAGCCATCTTTGCAGAATTGGAAAAGCCAACTATCAAATGTATGGAAGGGTAAGGGACCCTGAATAGACAAAGCCGTCTTGAGAAAGAAGAATGAAGCGGGAGGACTCACACTTCCTGATCTTAAAACTAATTACACAAAACCACACTAATCAAAACAGCAAGGTACTGGTACAAAGACAGACACACCAATGGATTCAAATTGAGATTTCAGAAACCATTCTTCACGTTGATGACTAACTGATTACTGACAAGGGTGCCCAGTTCACTCAATTCAGAAAGAATAGTCTCGTCCACAAATGGGAAAGCTGGATTCCCATATGCAAAAGAATGGAGACCCTTATCCCAGACCATATACAAAAATCAACTAAAAAATGGATCAAAGAGCTATATATAAGAACCAAAACTATAAAACTCCTAGAAGAAAAGATAGGGAAGCATTTTCAGGACCTTGTGTTAGGTAATGGTTAATTAGACTTTATACACAAAGCACAAGTAACAGAAGAAAAAATAGATAGATGGGACCTCATAAAAATTTAAAACTTTTGCACCTCAAAGGACTTTATCATGAAAATTAGAAGACAACTTGCTCAATGGGAGAAAATATTTGGAAACCACACAGATGATAAGGGATTAATATCCAGAATATATAAAGAAATTCTACAATGCAACAAAAAAAGACAAACAACTCATTTAAAAAATCGGCAAAAGGCTTGAATAGACATTTCACCAAAGAATATATACAAATGCTCAAAAAGCACATAAAAAGATGCCAACATTATTAGCTATTAGGAAAATGCAAATCAAAACCACAATGAGATACCACTTCACACTCACTAGAATGACTACTTTTAAAAAATGGAAAATTACAAATGTTAGAGAGGATGTGGAGATATAGGAACACTCATTCTTGTTTTTGGGAATGTAAAATGGTGCAGCTACTGTGGAAGACAGTTTGGCGATTCCTCAGAAAGTTAAGCATAGAATTACTATAGGAACCGGCAATCCCACTTCCAGGTATATACCCAGAAGTATTGAAAGTAGGGACTTGAACAGATATTGGCACATCGATGTTCACAGTGGCATTATTAATAATTGTCAAAAATTGGAAGCAACCCAAGTGTCTACAAACCAATAAACAGATAAACAATATGTGGTATATATGTACAGTGGAATATTATTCAGCTGTAAAAAAAGAATGAAGTTCTGATACATGTGACAACATGGATGAACCTTGAAGACATCATGCTGAATGAAATAAACCAGACACAAAAGGACAAATATTGTATGAGCTCACTGGTATGAAATAATTAGAATAAGCAAGGTCAAAGAGTCAGAATCTAGAATACAGGTTACCAGGGAAATGGGGTGGGGATAGGGAATAGGGAGTTAATGCTTATATTGCACAAAGTTTGTATTTGGGTTGATTGTAAAGTTTCAGTAATGGATGGTGTTAATGGTAGCACAACACCGTGAAAGCAATCAATAGCACTGAATTATATATTTGATTTTGGTTGAAGGGGAAATTTTAGGTTGCATATATGTTACTAGAATAAAAATAAAAACAAACAAAAAAATAACACAGTACAACACAATGAACAGAGGGTTTTACAAAGCTGGTGAACTCCTCTCCTGAGTCCTGCCAGTTGGATGGGCTTTCTAAGGGCGGAGCCACTTGTACTCCTTTTACGAGGCCCACCTACTGGGGAAGGATACAGTGCAGAGCCTGCTCTGGAAGCCACTGGGCAGTTAAATGCCTCTGGAAGGTCCAACCTGGATTCCCAAATACCAGGGAGTCCAACAAGAGTCATGGAAGATGATTATGAGAACACACTGTCCAGCCCCATCATTTGCTAGAAAAGAAAACTAAAGCTCAGAGAAGGGAAGTAACTTCCCTGAGGATATAAGCAAGTTACTGGCAGACCAGTGACGACAACCTAGAACAATAATGGCTGGACATCTTGAGAACACCTGATTCTCTGTGCCCTGTTTAGTCCCATGTCTCTCAAAAGCAATCCTACCCTTACTATTACCTCCTTCTAGAGGAGAACAAAAGTTTGCCAAGTCAACTCTGTGATCTGGCAGCAGGAAAATGAGAACTGTCTTCCCAGCCCCCAGGCAAGAGAAAAGGGTAAGGGAGCAGGTGGGAAGACTGAGGACAGAGAGCTTCAAGTGAAACATAACCACCTGCGGCCACTCAGCAAGGAGGCTGAACCTGTCAGTCCCGGGAGGCAAAGCATTTTATTATGTCTCAGATGCCTGAGCATATTTAATACACACGCTAAGCCTCCCCACACAAATAAGCTCTGAAGGCAGCATCTGGCTTAGCCAGGGGCCCATTATAAGTAATCAAAGCTCCCCACACATTCTGGCTGTTCCAAGCCCCCTCGACTTGATGGCTAGCAGTCACGCTCTCCCCACTTGCCTGGATACTGAAGCGATTGCCACTGAGGATGCACTGAGGATGTATTAGGGATTGACTCACGTCCCCAACAAAGGCATGCTCAGGTCCCAACCCCTAGTCCTGTGGGTGTGAACCCATCTGTAAACAGAACCTCTGAAGATGTCATCAGTTAAGGTGTGCCCAAACT
>JAQZBX010103820.1:0-11010 GCA_029593785.1 Cabassous unicinctus | reverse complement strand
GTCCTTCAAAAAAGAGAATAAATTCAAAGTCTTCAAAGACAAAAAAAAAAATCTTGATAGACTATGTTACCAAGAGACCAGGATTACAAGAGATATTAAAGGGAGTGCTGAAGTTTGAATGGAAAAAACAAACAAACAAACAAACAAACAAAAAAACAAAGGTGAGAGATTTGAAGAAGAATTTAGAAATGAAGATTATTAGGAAGAGTAAATTAAAGGGTAAAAAGGTAGACAATAGAACAATATGATAATAGAAAGCTGAAGGACAAAATAATGAAGTAAGTAATGCCTTTACATTAATAATAGTGAATGTTAATGCCTTGAACTCCCCAATCAAAAGACTTAGACTAATAGAATGGATAAAATAATATGAGACTTCTATATGTTGTCTACAAGAGACCCATCTCAGACATAAGGACACAACCAGGTTTCAGGTGAAAATTTGGAAGAAGATTTTCCTTTCAAATAGTAACCAAAAGAGCTGGAATAGTGATGCTAATATTGGATGAAATAGATTTTAAAATAAAAAATGCAACATTGTTATAAGAGATGAAGAAGGTCATTATATTTTAATAAAAGAGGCAATCAACAAGAAGAAAAAAAAATATTTATTCACCTAACCTGAGTGCCCCAAGATACATGAGGCATACCGTGGCATAACTGAAGGGAGAAATAGATATCTCTAAAATAATAGTTAGAGACTTCAATACACCATTCTTGGTATTGGATAGATCATCTGCACATAGGATAAAGAAACAGAGCCTGAATGATATGATAAATGAATGCGGCCTAACAGACATCTATAGATCATTGCACCCCAAAGTAGCACAACTTACATTCTTTTCAAGTGCTCATAGATCTTTCACCAAAATAGATCATATTTTGGATCACAAGGTAAATCTCAATAAATTTAAAATGATTAAAATTATCCAAAATACTTTTTTTCATAACAGAATGAAGCTGGAAATCAATAATGGATGGAAAAAAGGAAAATTCATACATATATGGCAATTAAATAACACACTCAGCTAATGAGAGGGTCAAAGAAGAGATTGCAAGAGAATTCAGCAAATATCTTGAGATGAATGAAATGAGAACACAACTATCAAAACCTACAAAGGCAGTGCTGCAAGGGAAATTTATAGCCCTCAATGCATACATTAAACACGAAAATCTAAACTGAAGATATAACTGCACACCTGGAGGAACTAGAAAAAGAACAGGAAACTAATCCTAAACCAAGCCAAAGGAAGAAATAATAAAGATTAGAGAGAAATAAGTGAAATTGAGAACAAGAGAGGATCCACAAAATCAAATATTGGTTCTTTGAGAAGATCAATAAAATCGACAAACCCTAAGGTAGACTGACATAGAAAAAAAGAGAGAAGACACAAATAAATAAAATTAGAAATGAGAGTGGGCCTTTATCACTGACCCCACAGAAATAAAAGAGAACATAAGAGGATACTATGAATAATTGTACGCTAAAAACTAGACAATTTAGAAGAGATGGGAACATTCCTTGAAACACAAGAACCACCTACACTGACCCTAGAAGAAATAGAAGACCTCAACAAACAAATGAAGAGACTGAACAGTAATCAAAAACCTCCCAAAGATGAAAAGCCCAGGACCAGATGGCTTCACAGGTGAATATGACCAATCATTCATAGGCAATCTAATACCAATCTTGCTCAAGCTCTTCCAAAAATTTGATAGGAAAGAATGCCACCAAACAAATTCTATGAAGCCAAAATCACCCAAATTCTAAATCCAGGTAGATACTATGAAAAAAGAAAATTACAGACCAATATCCCTAATAAATAAAGATGCAAAAATCCTCAACAAAAGGCTTGCAAAGAGAATCCAAAAGCACATTAAAAGAATTATACACCATTATCAAGTGGGTTTTATCCCAGCTGTGCAAGGGAGGTTCATCACATGAAAATCAATTAGTGTCATAAACCATTGATAAACTGAAGAACAAAAATCACATGATCCTCTCAATTGAAGCAGAAAAGGCATTTAACAAAATATAGCACTCTTTCTTGATAAAAATACAACAAAAGATGGAAATAAAAGGAAGCTTTTTCAATATGGTAAAGTGCATAAATAAAACACCTGTAGTTAGCATTTTACTCAATGGTGAAAGACTGAAAGCTTTCCCACTGAGTTCAGGAAGAAGACAAAGATGCCCACTGTCATCATTGTTATTTAATATTGTGCTATAGGTTCTAGCTAGAGCAATTAGGCTAGATAAAGAAATAAAAGCCACCAAAATCTGCAAGGAAGATGTAAAACTTTCACTATTCACTCATGATAGAACCCGAGATCTAGAATCTGCTGAAAAATCCACATCAAAGATTCTAGAACTAATAAATGAGTTTAGCAAAGTGGCTCTATACAAGAGTGAAACACAAAAATCAATAGTATTTTTATGCACTACTGATGTGCAATCTGAGGAGGAAATCAGGAAAATAAATTTCATTTATAATACTAACTAAAACAATCACAAAAACTTAGGAATAAACTTAACAAAGGACATAAAAGACCTTTATTCATTAAACTACAAAACATTGCTAAAATAAACCAAAGAAGACTTAAGTAAATGGAAGGACATTCTGTGTCATGAATTGGAAGACTAAATATCATTAAGATGTCGATTCTACCCAAACTTATTTACAGATTCAACAAAATCTTAATAAAAATCCAACAGTTTTTTTTTCCCAGAAATGGAAGGGTGAGTGTCCCCGAATAGCCAAAAGTGTCTTAAAAA
Source organism: Cabassous unicinctus (assembly GCA_029593785.1). Lineage (NCBI taxonomy): Eukaryota > Metazoa > Chordata > Mammalia > Cingulata > Chlamyphoridae > Cabassous > Cabassous unicinctus. Next base: position 8,234 of record JAQZBX010103820.1, on the reverse strand, counting down.
AGAACCAAGTTGGAGGACTCTCACTTCCTGACTTTAAAGTGTATTACTTAGTTACAGTGGAAAAACAGTATGTTACTGGCATAAATACAAACACATTGACTAATGGAACCAAACTGAAAACTCAGAAATAGTCTGTTACATTTACAGTCAAATGATTTTTGACAAGTCTGTCAAGTCCTTGCACTTGGGCCAGAAGAGTGTATTCTACAAATGGTGCTTGGAAAACATGATAGGCATAGCCAAAAGAAAGAAAGAAGAACCCTAACTCACATCTTATACAAAAATTAACTCAAAATATATATAAAAGTGAAAACCATAAAACTCCTAGAAGAATATGTAGGAAACATGTTCAAGATCTTGTGGTAAGCAGCAGTTTCATGATCCTTACACCCAAAGCACAAGCATCAAAATAGAAATTAGATAAGTGAGAACTCCTCAAAATTAACCACTTTCACACCTCAAAGAACTTTGTCAAAAGGATGAAAAGACTGACTCAATGTGGGAAATTATTTGGCAATCACATATCCAAAAAGGGTTTAATATCCGTGATATATAAAGAGATCATACAACTCAACAACAAAAAGACAAACTACCTAATTAAAAAATGGGCAAAATCTTGAAAAGACAATTGTCCAAAGAATAAATACAAATGACCAATTAACATATGAAAAAATGTTCAACATCATTAGCGATTCAGAAAATGCAAATGAAAAGTTCTAGGAGATAACATTTTACTCCTATTAGAATGGTCAATTAAAAAGTCTGGAAACTGTAAATGTTGGAAAGGATGATGAGAGATAAGAACGTTTATTCACTATTGGTGGCACTGTAGAATGGTACTTCCACTGTGGAGGACTGTTGGGCAGTTCCTAAGGAATTTGAATATAGACTTACCACATGACCCAACAATACCATTCCTAGGTATATACCTAGAAGAATTGAGAGCAGATACACAAAGAGACATTTGTATACTGATGTTCTTAGTGGCATTATTCATGATTGCCAAAAGTTAGAAACAACCCACGTGTCCATCATCCAATGAACGGATAAACAAATTGTGGTGTATACACACAATGTAATATTATGCAGTGTTAAGAAGAAATGAAGTCATGAAGCATATGACAACATAAATGAACCTGTTAGACACAAAAGGACAAATATGGTATGATTGTGCTATTATGAACTAAATATATTGTATAAATTCATGGAGTTAATAATTAGAATATAGATCACCAGAAAATAGGAGGAGGGTAGAGAATGAAAAGCTGAGGGTTAATCTATGCAGAATTGGATAAAAGGTTGTTTGTAAAGCTTTAGAAATGGTGAAAGCACATCATGGTATTTGTAACCAGCAGAGCTATTATATGGGTATGACAGCAGTTGAAAGGGAAAATCTAAGGTCATGTATATTACTAGAAGTAAAAGCTGTAATATGCAGTGTGTAAGATAGTGAAATCTCATGCAAAACACAAATATGGGTGCTATTGCATATATAAGATGGTTTTTACAAAATATGAATACAAATATACTTGAGAGAAGGAAAGAGAATAGCTGTTATGTATGGCAGGGAAAGCATGGAGAGATTGAGAAGTATGAGTTTTGTTTGTTTTTTCTTATTAATATTATTGGAAAAATGAAAGTGCTCTAAGAATTAAGTGATGAATGCACAAATATGTGATTGCACCAAATTCCAATGCTTGCACACTTCAGATGAGTTTATGCTTAATTAATATGTATCAATAAAATTGATTGGTTTTAAAAAAACTGAAGCAGAAAAAAAAACTTTCAGAGACAAAAACAGAGAATTCATCAATAGCAGACCTAACTTACATGAATGTTAAAAGAAGTTCTTCAGGCAGAAGGAAATTGATATAGTTCAGAAACTTAGATTGACAAAATGAAAGAATGTGAGAAGGGAAAAATGAATGTAAAGTAAAATTTAATTTTTAAAGAACTTGATTTAAAAGATAACTGTTTACAGAAATAATAGTAACAACTTATAGGGTGACTATAGCATATGGAGAAGTGAACTAATGAAGGCTCCTTCCCTATAGAACTTTTTTAAAAAGGCAGCAATCTCCATAGCATATATTGTAGTCAAGGCAGTTTTCCACTGACAATTAATGAGGCCTGATTGTTACCTAAAAAGTTTGAGCTAAAGCAATGAGCTCATTTCTTTGACCATTTAGACAAAAGAGACCTGGAGTTCATCTCTGGTTCTGGGGAGGTCTCTTTTGACACCAAGCCATGGAAATATTTCTTATGTCACCCCCTCCCCCACATTACCTGGCAGTGTTTTTCAACCTCATCAGAATGGCTCATATTATCTACAAGGCTATGGACAGGGTGGAACTATTAACAGGATATGGGGAGACAGATCCTAAGATATCAGGCCCAGGTGGCCACCCTATAGAGGACCCCTATAGAAAACCCCCAACTCCTCCTGCAGATCAAAGGCCCAGGCCCCCACTCCCATGATATTTGAGACTATTGGAATAATTCATATTAAACAACTACCCCTAATGTTTGGATCTTTTACTCTCACTTTCCCCACTATAGCCATGGATGCTTTATCATATCTCTTATCTCCTGGAATAAGATCAAGTATTTGGCTTCCTCAGTGGATTTGACAATTTGTTGCTGGGTGGACCCCAGAATATCATTCCCTTAGAACTAATAAATTCCTGTGTGTATAAACCTGTTTTAGGTGGTACCTTTTGATTAAATTACTTCAGTTAAGGGCTGTTCATTAGATTGCATGACTCGACGTGGGTCCTAATCTTCTTATTGGAGTTCTTTATAAACAGAGGAATAAAAAGCCACAGACACAGAAAGAAGCTGCTCAGACAAACAGGAATCCAGAAGTTGAGAAAGAAAGCCCCGGGGACCTGAAGTTGAAATCAGCAGAACACGGAAGCTGACAAGAAGCCACTTTAGCCAGAAGCTGAAAGCAGTGAGGCCCAGAGGAGAGTGAAGTGATGAGTATATGCCATCATATGCCCAATTGCTACCATGTGCCTGGTCGCCCACAGATGCAGCTCAGGAAGAAATCATCTTCTGTTGATACCTTGATTTGGACACTTTCATGACTTCAGAAAAGTAAGTTTTAAATTAATAAATCCCCACTGTAAAAGCCAAGCCATTTCTGGTATATTGCTTGGCAGCCTTCAGCAAACTAAACCAGTGGTCCATGACAAATGGGACCCCCATGGAACTGCCCATGCCAATTATGGTGATAAATACCACTACATTACCTGAAACAAGGTATTTTGGGGCACCAGCCTAAAATCCAAGATCTCCTTAAAGAGTGAATACATACTATTTCCCTATGCAATAGCACTGTTTGACCACTTCTTAAAGCCTCACAACAAAGGGCAATTAATCTTCCCTTTAACTAACCTTAATGCACAAGTCCTGTCCATCAAAGCATTCATTCATAACATCAACTAATTAATGAAAGATATACACAAAAGCATTGGCAATTGCATTGTTGTGACTAGGCCAACATGCTTTACTTAGGGTCCATACCTAAAATAAATTTAAAAATACATAAATAATTCCTAACCACTGCCACCAAGACTTAAAAAAGAAACACTTAATATTGGCATTATATACCTGACACCCAATTAAGGGGTCATGACTCTAAATAGGGCTTCCAAGAAGACCTAGCCGAAATCACACATCATTTATAGAAATGAGGTTGGGCAATAGCACCCCATAAAATACAAGGACACTTAAACTCTGTCAAATTCTTAGGCATCATTTGAAGCTCCCCCAATGATTCCTACCACCTTCAAACACAAGCCCAGCACAGACATTAAGACATGTACAACACCAATGAGGCTTATTTTTGTTATGGAGATAGCACATCCCAAATCTCTCTCTCATTACAGACCACATACAGAATCATATCTGCTGCAAATCACATGTCTTAGAATTGGCACATTAGGCCATTTCACATACCATGCCCTTGTCCTATCGGGAATGAATTTTGGATTAGAGGTCTTGGATACCTTGAAATATGCCTCTTGGAGTCCTTGGATTAAGGAAAATCTTGATTGTTTATTGTGCTCTTATAAAAATGGAAGCACTTACAGGGCCACAACTGCTCAGTATGTGCATACAGATTCCCCTGACAATACGGGTGAGAGATAACTGCTATTATACTCCTAAAATTTATCCCTATACAGCTATCTGCTGGGTTCCTTGGAGTCTGCCCACTTACACTCCCTGTGGATCCCCCACCACGGCGAGATCTGGAGCTGTAACATCTCAGGCTTCAGACACTCCTCTGTTCTGATGGAGTAAGTACATAAAAAAGATTACATCTAGGTCTATGACCTAGTAACCAAAATAGTTACTAAAGGCTTTGACTTGTGCTCAAATACTAAACATTAGCATTCCATAGATGGAGTCATGTTCTACAAAGTGGAGTTAAACTCTTCTGACATTTCCATATTAATTACATTGGACCACTTCCTTTTACTACTGTAGACACCAAGAAGTAGAAATTATCATTCCCAACCAAGCAGTGGAAAGGTCTGGGTCACCTTTAGAGGAGAAAGGATGCTACATCAGGTAGATGCCATTCACTTCAAAAAATGACTTCCTTTTACCCACCATGAGTGTCCATTACCCACACAAGGTACAACACCCAAGCTGGCAAACAGTACACTGAGCAAGCCCTATGAGAGAGATTATGAGATCACTCAATAAGGGAGAAATAACACCAATTCTGGCTGTCATGATACAAGAGAATTCCCAGTAGCAGTATTTGCCAATTGATGCAATGTCAATGTTCACTCTGGCTTCATGGGTCTTAGGCTTGCTTACTGACCCACAAGGTTATACCACGCAGACTCAGGAATGCTCAAACAATAGTTATCTAATCCTAAAATTGTACCCAAGGATGGAACAGAGGTGATTTCTGGTTGTCATTCCTCAATGATTAGGTTGGCCCCAGCTAAAATGCCTCAGATGAATCGTTCAGGCCAACGAGTTCACCAATGGTGAGGACACCACCCAAGACCATCCCTGAGGGCCAGCCACCACTCCTTTTGAAAATTTTTCAATACAAGTAATAAAGTAATGATCATAAAACATAAATCAAGATGAAACAAGACATTGTTTTGGTTCAAAGGAAAAATAAAAAAGAGCTTTTCTTTTTAAATGAGAAAATTTTCCAATCCATAAGTAGAGGAAAATATCAATATCCAATGGCAGTTCTATGAATAGAGTGCTTTGGCTTGAATTTCTTAAAAGGTTTCAAAGTCATCTATAAGATATTAAAATATGACCTCACCAATAATTTATGCTTTCTGTATTAAAAATTCTATAGTACATTAAAATAGTCCATATATGAGCAATAAAATACATAATCACATAAATAATTTTTCATTTTGGGTAAAACACTTCAATATTTTCTGGCATCTTAGCATATTTATTCCAATAAGATTGTCTATACAACACACACCATGAATATATGTAAGGCGAGCCTAATTATGAATAAGTATTTGTTTTACTTGAAATGGTTGGAAATTATACAATATAACTTGTCTTCTCATCACTTACTTAGGCAGCCTTCTTCAAATTAAGTAGTTGACAACTCAATGTTCTCATTGCCATCTTCATGTACTTGTTCCTCAATTTGTAAATGTCTGGGTTTGGGTGTAATCAGATTTCAAAAATGGTGAGAAATTTATCCACTCTCACAGTGGGAAATGGCCACACATAGATAAAGATGAATAGGCCAAAGAAAAAATCTATTATAGGGACAGGAAGGTACCCATGAAATGAACCCACTTTTGGCAGTAAACCTGAACTCCAATGTGTAGGTGTCTGTGTAGGCAAGCTTGATAAACCAAGTAAAGTCATAGTAAAATCTATTTATCTCATTAGGGCCACAAAAAGGCAAATGGACAACAAAACTAACTGGGCCACAGAGTGAATCAGACCAATAAAGCACCAGTTAGAAGCAAAATGCATACACATGGGCTCATGTTGGTCAGGTAGTGGAGGGGCTTACAAATAGCCACATAACCATACAAAACCAAGCCTATGAGCAGCACCATCTCAGATCCACCAGGACATGAAGGACAAATAGCTGCATGATGCCCCCTTGGAATGCACCCTTGTTTTCTGTTTTGTACCCAGAAAACAGGTCAGAAATCATTTTCAGAACCATTAGGGTAGAAAGACTCAAATAAAAAATGAGAGGCTGGATAACAGGAAGTACCTAGGAGATGCAAATGAACATCAGAGTTACTGTAAACATAGCCATGAAGTTTCCTAGACAATTTCTACACCTAAAAGGGTAGATAAGGCCAGGAGGAAATGCTCCATTGGTCTATAGGTAGAAAGTTCCAGGAACAAAATTTCATATACTTAATGTAATGTGTATTATCTGAAAGGAGCAAAGAAAGGTAATTTATAATGAATGCTCCAGAGATTGGATGTGAAAAAAAAATTGCATAATAGAACCAGTAGTATGATTCAGTGTATGCATATATAAAGATACCTTAAAGGAAAAATGTCAAACTTTTGAAAATTATTAATCTCTTAAAATGTAGACTAGGGATTACTATAACATCCCCAAAGGTTTACTTCTGTGGTTTAGATGTAGTTTAAAATTATTTTTTATTTTTAAAACCATAGGTTTTGAAAATGCAAAAGGAGACTTTCAAGGTGGATGTCACATTACATTAAGAAATAGCATGCAAATATTGAAGTAAATAAAATGAAGTTAAAAGTTTGTTACAATTCTCTCATCAAAAATCAAATCTGACATTATGGAACAAATTCCCAGTGTGTTGGGTCCATCCTGAGTTACAAAAATTACATTTCTTTACTTTTTTTTTGCATTCCCTAAAATCAATTTTATCAAAACATATTCATAAACCATACAGCTAATCTAAAGTACACAATCAATGACATTTGATATAATCACAGATTTGTGCATTCATCACTTCAATCAATATTAGAGCACTTTCATTTTAAAAAAAAGAAAACAAAAGCAAACCAAGCGAACATGCAAAAAAACCCTACTCCTTAGTAGTCACTTCTCAAGCTCTCTATCTTTTCCCTGTCATACATAACTGCGAATATATGTCCATCTATATAATTTATTTGTGTTTATATTTTGCATAGATGATGTCAAACAATACGTGGCACTTTTTGTCTAGTTTCGTAAACTCAGCATGCTTCCTTTTTTCACATTTGTTGGAAAGTTATTAATATATTATTATACACTACAGACTACTCTTTCTGGTTGTATATGTATGGCTTGTTAGATTTATTTCACAGGTAAAAAAATAATGGAAATGTTGAAAAAAGAGAGCAAAATGAGGGAAGTGACAGAAAGAGAATAAATATTGGGAAAGTGAGAAATATAGTAAGCAGTTGTGAGAATAAAAGAAATCAGAGGTAACAGGCATTCTCTGAGAGATTGGATTAGTTAGAACCTACTTAAACTTCCTAAATGACCCCCACTCCTTCACAACAAAAGTTCAGACTCCTTATTTTTCATGATCTGCCCCTGTCTATTTCCCCAACTTCACATCTCTCCTCTCCCCTAGTTCCACAAATAAACCTCCAAATATCACAAGCTTCCTTGGTAGCCCTATTTTGGTGTTTATTTGTATGTATGTCCATTTATTTTGTTTGTTTGTTTGTTTCTGAACTTATATGTGCATGATTTATGTTCTGATGACTGCTTCTTTTACTATGTCACAAATCTTGGATTACTTCCTCAAGGACAGCTTCCTTTTTGATCCAGCCTGCCTTAGACTTTATTCCTACTTACCATAATTCTTATGATGCTATTTTATAATTGACATTTGACTCTTGCCTGTCTCTCCTACCAGGTCTATGAGTTCCCTAAGGACAGAGATTTTATTTTATTCACAAATTATGGCTCTACTAAGTGGTTCAGTAAATGTTTATGAGTGATTAGAAAGATGAATGGATGCATGGTGCTCAGATAATAATAGTTTATTGATAGGTAATATTTTACCCTATACTTTTGACACATTGCATGGAATGGATTATTGAATTTTAAAACAAAATTTATTTTAAGGATCTATCAGGGTGAATTATTTTCCTACAATCTGTTTGTCACCTCTCCTAAAACCTAAAAAGTGAAATTAGCAAATATACTGGAAGTTCATCCTAAGGATTATTTCAACCCAGAATCTACATTTATGGCATATGTGCATTGTATTTAAATACTTTTGATA
>JAQZBX010103819.1:0-11018 GCA_029593785.1 Cabassous unicinctus | reverse complement strand
TCACTATACAATATTTTGGAGCAAAATTGAATTCTGTCACATATGGTAGTTCACTGTATCATGATTCGCTACTCCCTGTGGTGTAGGTAAACCACATTTCCAGATGGCAGAAGTAAATATGGACTCCCCATGATAAAAAAAAAATCCAAAAAACACTAGGCAATTTTGGTTTTGGCATACTACATAATTGCTAAACAGCAAACAAAGATGAAGACAAAGAGACATTTTGGAAAGTTTGTTGAATGCTTTAATTATTTTATTATTTCCTGATTCAAATATTGTGCAAGTATAATATTTGGAAAATGGAAATATTCGGCATTTTTGGAAACATCAGAGATATGAAAGAGAAAAATAAAGTGACCTCTAATCATACAATATAAAATGTCCTATAAGAACATATATGGGCCTGTGCTTGAGTATGGTGTCTCTGTATTATATATAACTCATTTTTATACAGTTTTCACAAATTTGGAACATAATAAAGACAGGGTTTTAAACTAAATGTTTACTTAATATCATATCATATAGTGTTGGAAATGTAACATAATATCCAAACTAACCCAATAAAGGTGGTAAAATTATTTTCTCCACATTATAACTGCCAAAACTAGATAAACTTACACCCCGTCACACAGATTGCTGGTGTGCTGGGAGCATCTCTCTATAGCTAGTGCTCTTAATAACTAGGTTTCCCTACCTTGAGTTTGGTTGTATGACTAAGTCAAATGATATCAAATTGCTGAAACAAGTCCCAGAGAGGTTGTAAAAGCATATATTCTCTGTAACTAGTGAAAAGAAAGTTAAACAATTGGAGAGAGTTTAATATTTTTTAGTTCAACCAGCCATTTTTATATTTGCTTTAGAGATAAAATCTTTACTTATTATTTATTTATTTACCTTATACTATTTCAACAGATTTTTCTAAGCATTTTAGAGACTAATTATATAATAGATAGATCCCTTTTTCACCCGTTATGGTTACTTAAGATATTTAGTCCCGATATGTCCTGTAAATATTAATTTTAGCCTTGGTATGTTTTTCACATGAAAATATTTTATTATATTTTTAATTTGGAAAAGTTACCAATGATCCATTTTTATTTCTCCCTTTGCTTTTATGTTTAAGAAGCTCTTTCATACTTTAAGACCTTCTAAGAATCTTCTAAACTGTTTTATTTTCATAGTTAACGATTACTTATCTCAAAAATTATTTAGCTCTGAAATAAAAGCCAATATTTATTTATACATTTCTAAATAGCCCATCAATGGCTTTTACACAATTAAATGAACAATAACTTGTATCCACTAATATTTACTACTAAATTTATATTATTTCACATATAGAGATGACTTCTTATTGAGCAATCTATCCTGTTCTATTGTTTGCTCATATCTGACAAATATAAGCAGTTATATATTTTAATACATTATTGGAAAAGAACCACATAATCTTTCTTCTCCACATTTTTCTTACTATTAACATTCTAATATACAGGCAAATATCATCTTATTGTGCGTTTCATTATTGTGTTTCACAGATCATTATGATTTTTACAAATTGAAGGTTTGTGCCAACCCTCTATCAAGCAAACCTATCAGCATCATTTTTCTAGCAGCATGTCCTCACTTCGTATCTCTGTGTCACATTTTAATTAAGGTATATACATAGTTTTTTAGACATAATGCTATTACACACTCAATAAACTACATTCAAGTATAAACATAACTTTTATATGTACTTGAAAACCAAAGAATTTTTGTGACTAGCTTTATTGCAGTATTTGCTTTATTGCAATGGTATGAAACCAAACCCACAACATCTTTGAGGTATGCTTGTAACACTCATTCTCCTATGAATAAGAGATAACTGCAACTACAACAACCACACTCACAAAACAATCAGTGCCTCAGGAGTTTTGGGAAAATATAGTCTAGTCTGACATATATTTATTTAGCATCTCAGAATCAGACAGGAGGAGACAGGAAAAACATATTTTAAATAGTGCTTGAAAAGTACCCGGATAGATGAAAAGAATTCATGCTTTGGCATATCAAAATTAAACTGCTGGTTCTGGTTCCAGGAGATGAGAAGTAGATTTCTTTCTATTACTTGTGCTAAGTACAGTTAAAAATTCTGGAAATTATAAATAAATAAACATAAAAACACTATATTGGGAAGTAGAATGCAGAATGACTAGTGAAATTTACAACCAAGGAATAGCAGGGAAGTTAGTATGCCAGGCTTTCAATTTACCTCATATATCCTAAACTTGTAGCTGAAGAAGCCAACAACACAGAAATGCCAATGAGCACAGAGATATATGCAAAAACAAAAAGCAACAAAGAATCAAAAAACAATGAAAGCCAGCTCTCTTTCTAGCCAAAGGATCAGGAAGAGAAAACATTTAGACAATAACCTCCCTACTCTAATAAATATTTTGGAAAAAGCTGTGACCCCACCTTTACGCCTGCAGGAAAAGGCTGAGCGAGTTGCCTATACTTCCACTATCACCTAGTTGCAATGAGGCATACCTCATTGATATGGCATCATACCGAGTCAGAATGAGGAGCTGGAAATTTCATCCCTGCCCAGTAGTTACAAGGCTCCCCGTGTCCACACAGCATCATTGGAATCCACATGAGGAGCCTCTACTTCCACATCCACCCAGCACCAAGGGAGTAGCTCTTCACCCCACTCCCCTGTGTGGTTTCAGAGGAGGCCAAGAGGAAAACTGGTACTTCACCACTGCCCAGGGTTAACTAGGCCTTCACCTCTCAAGACATCAGTGGAAGTCACATGGGGAGCAGTTGTGAGATGACCTTCTCCAACCCAGCCAGTTGTGTGTCAGTAGAGGCCTCATAGAAAGCATGGAATTCTATCCCCATCTGACAGCAATGAGGAAGCATCCTTTTTAGCCACTTCTTCTAAGAGAAGATTTTGACAGGCCAAAAGTGTCTCATAATATAATACATAAATTTACCAGTATAAAATTTAAAAGTCTCTTGTCATATCAAGGAAAACCTCATCTTGAATGAGAAAAGAAAATCAACAGAGACCAACAACAAGTTGACATAGATGTATTTATCTGAAAAGGATTTTATGACATCTTACAGTGTGCTTCTATGCTATGAAGTGTGTTATATTATATTATGTTATATTATGTTATGTTATGTTATATGATATGCTTATATGAAGCATATGATACTTCATTGAACAATTTCAAACACACTTGAACAAAATGAAAAAATAGGGAGCCTTAACAAAAACTAGAAGACATAAAGAAGAACTAAATGGAAATTTTAGAACTGAAAAATACAATAACAAAACAAACAAAATACAAACAAAAAATATCCAGTGGATGGGTTCATCAACAGAATGGAGATGCAGAGCAAAGAACTATTGAATAGAAATGGAAAAATAGAAATGATGCAACTTGAAAATCAGACAGAAATAGGCTGGGGGAAAAAAAAAACCCAGAACCTCAGGGACAATAAAAAAAGATTTAACTTTCAGGCCATGGAATTGCAGATTGACAGAACAAAGAAGGTGAGGCTAAAAAAGTATTTGAAGAAACAATGGCTGGAATTTCCTAAATTTGACAAAAGACATAAAACTATGGGTTCAGGAAACTGAATAAAATTCAAACAGGATAAACCAAAGAAATCCACACCAAGGCAGATCATAATCAAAAGTCTGAAAACTACAAGAGAATAACAATTCAAATGTCAGTGAACCTCTCGTTAAAAATATGGAAGCCAGAGAGAAGAGGCTTATTTTTCAAATGGTAATGAAAAGAAGGGAACATGAACTCATTCTCAGATGAAGCATAACCAAGAAGACTTATTTCCAGAAGATGTATCCTAAAAGAATCATTAAAGGGACTTTTATAAAAAGGAAAGATATAATAAAAGAAGGCATCTTGAGCTACTCTAAAGGAAGAAAGTGCAATAGAAAAAGTAAAGTTCTGGATAAAGACAATATATTTTCTTCTCTTGATTTTCCTAAGTATGCTTGATAGCTGAAGCAAAAGTTATAACACCTTTAATGTAATTCTCAATAAATTCAGAAGAAATATTTGAGAAAATGTTATTACAAACATGAGAGTATAACGGAATTTAAAGTGAGGTAATGCTTCTACATTTCATTGATAAAATGTTGATAGCAATAGACTGTGATAAATTTGCATATATTATTATAATATCTATAGCAATCACTAAAGTATTTTACAGAGAGATAAACTCCAAATCTCTATTGATAAATCAAAATGGAATTCTAAAATTATATTAAAATAGCACACAGGAAATGTACAGAAAAAATAAAACAGATAAGAAAAGAGGGCACGAGTAGAACACAGTAAACAACAAATAAAAGAACTGACAGACCCTATGCTATCATTAGTAACATTGGATTTAAATATTCAAAATAGACTTTATAAGATGGAGATTGGTAGAATATATTTTATAACAATTACCCACTATACACTATCTACAAGTTAGATATCAAATAACAGTTAGGTTAAGCAAAAGCACTGAAAGACTATACCATGCAAACATTTAAATAACAGTAGTAGTTACATTAATGGCAAATAAAGTAAACTTTAGAACAAATAAAATTACCAGAGACAAAGACAGGCATTGCATAATGATAAAAATTCAATGCAGTGAGATGAAAAAGCATTCCTAAATATGCATGTACCAAACAACAAAGATGTGAAACATGCAAATAAAATCTTATAGACCTGAAAGAAGATATATATATATCTTATAAGATGACAGAAAAATTATATATCCACAATTTGAAACTTCCATAGCCTTTTATCAAAGATTGTTAAATGAGATAGTTGTTAGAATATTGATACAAATCATCAAGAAATGGAAAATCTCAACAACACTATCAACTAACAGGATCTAATTCAAATCCATATAACAGTCCACCTAAAAACAACAGAATACACATCCATTTCAAGTGCCCAAGGAACATTTACAAAGAAAGTCCATATCCTGTGCCGTAAAACCAACACATACAAAATAATTGAATTGCAGAGTATACTCTGTGACAACTATGGAATCAAACTAGAAATCAATAACAGAAAGATGACAGAAAAATCTCCTGGAAACTAAACAATACATTTCTCCTAATCCATAGATCAAAGAGAATGTATCAATGAAATAAAAATCTATGTATTAAATGTATAATGTAAAATATTATAATTTATGGGATGCAGTTAAAACAGTGCTGGAAGAGAAATTTATAGCAATAAATGCATACATTAAAAAAGGAAAGTCTCAAATCAATAGTCTAAGCTCTGACCTCTTAAAACTAGAAAAAGGAATGCAAAATAAACCCAGAAGAATAAATGTGAGAAATGAGTGAAAAAGACAACAGAAAATAATATAGAAAATAAATAAAACAAAGTTGGTTATTTGAAAAGATTTGTAAAACTGGTAAACCCCTTGCAAGACTGGAAAGGAAAATGAGATAGAGAAGACACAAATTACTAATATCAGGAATGAAACAGGGAATATTTTATGCAGACATAAAAAGGTTAATAATAGAATACCATGAACAAAGTATAGAAATAAATAGGACACTCTTTCAGTTTGCTAAATGCTGCCAAAGCAATATACCAGAAATGAGTAGGCTTTTACAATGGGACTTATTAGGTTAAAAGCTTATATCTCTGAGGCTGTGAAAGTGTCCAAATCAAGGTACCGTCAGAGGTGCTTTCTCATGGAGCTGTATCTCTGGGCCATCAGGCACATGATGGCGTCTACTTTTCTCTCCCCTCTCCACCAGGCCTTGTTGCTTTCGGCTTCTGGTTAAATGACTTCATTCTCTGACCTGTCGCCACTGGAGACTCTCTCCTGTACGTAAGTCCCAATAAAGCTCATGTCTGACTCAGTGCCTAGTGCATTCTTTGGTCTCGCCCTGACCCGTGCCCTTCAGGAGTTGGGTTGGAACACCTACTAATGGGATTGTAAAATGGTCCTGCTGCTCTGGAAAATAATTTGGCAGTTTCTTTTAATTTTAACTATACAGTTGCCTTACGGCCCACTAATTAACACAGAGCATTTTCCCCAGAGATATGAAAACCTATTCACACAAAGCCCTGAACATGAATGTTCATAGAATATTAATTTGTAATAATCAAACAGTGAAAACAACCAAAATTTTATGCAATTGGTGATTGGTTGAACAAACTGTGGTATACCCAATACTACTCAGCAAATAAGAATAACAAACTACTGATACATGCAATAACTTGGAGTCAATCTCTAAAGGTCACAGGCTGTATGGTTACAAATACATAGTATTCTCAAAATGACAAAGCTGTGGAGAAGGAGAACAGCTTAGTTAGTGGTTGTCAGGGGTGAAGGATGGTGGAGGAAGGGCATGGGTTTGAATAGTTGGAAATAATGGGTAGTGGGTAAGTGGAACTTAACAATTCCAACTTTCTTCCACTATCAAAAAGTTTTTCAGACTCATCAGAGAACAAGTGAAAATATATCCCATATTCTGACAATATGCTAACAATGATGTATTTATATAAGTTCTTTTTTATTTCTGTTTGCAGTTTTTTGGAAGGAAGTTTAGAGTGTTTGTATCAAGAGCTGCTAGTCAGTTAATATATTAAGGCTTTTACAATAGGAGTTTAAAATAATTGTGAGACCTATTTCTTAATTTCCCTGCTTCTCTATCTCCTATCCCCAAAACTACAATAACAAAAACATATCTAGTTTGGTGTTTTCTATCTTAATTTGTTTAGATTTATTATTTAAATAGAAAGGGTTGATATATTTACAATATTCAAATTATCTCAAGGATAAATTTTATTGTACATTTTTTCAAGTCTTATAAATCTTCTAAGAAACATCAAGATTCCTTTATACTGTCCTCACACATTCACAGCATACGATTGTGTCTCAATCTTAATTCTATTGGGGATACTTATTATTACATATAATTATACTCTTTACCACGTTAAAGGAATCTACTTTAAAGTGGATATTTATTAAGAATTTTTACATTTTATTTAAACACTTTTTCCACATCTTCAATAAATGCGATATTATTTTGTCCATTAATTTCAATTAAACTTGCTGTTTCTGCTGCAGCAGGAGATTTAACTCTCACTGGTTGCTATTGGTTTGGCTCAGAAGGGCATTCCTGGCCTGTGGGTGTTTTAATATTGGATAAATTTTCACCATCGTGTTGAGGGGATAGAAGAATCCTTTCTAACATTTTCATGCAGCTGATCATAGCTAGAGAATTAAATCCAGGCTAAAGTGGCTGATTGATGAATCACGGTTTTCCCCTAAACACACACCCAGAGTCAAAGGAAATTGCATACTTTAAGAATTTTCTACAAAGAATACAATCATATGTCTAGTTTTCAAAATAAAAAATAAACTTAACAATGGAAGGCCATAGTAATGTCCCAAATCATACTTAGATGAGATAAGGAACCATTCTCTTCCTTACTTGCCCCCTGAAATCTAGTTGTTTCTTTGTTCTGGAAATCCTTTTGCTCTGAATTAGGTGGTAACTGAAATTTGTGTGAATTTGCTCACATAGTTGACTGCATGCCTGACAAATACTGTTTTATGGATTTTGCCTAAAAATAAATATAAACCTCTTTAATAGTCATACATCCGATGCTGAAAGCATTCTTAACCATGGTTGAAAAATATGAGTTATTAGGCACCTTATCAAAAGTTAATAGTCAGTGGAGTTTGTGGTCTGACTTCGGAGAACCATACTGTGCTACAGGAACACCCGAATGTGCCACAGGGTCCATCTGTTTCTAGACATATGAATTTCATGATCTGGCCTAGAGGTGTTAATCAGAGATCATCCAGATTCGATTTCAATTTGACATAAGTGAACCTGAATTAAATTGACCACTGTAGCTGGTTTCTCAAAATCAAAACAAAACAATCCCAGCATATTATTAGACAGGAGTGCAGATACTGTTATCCATCATGTAAGCAACACAACTGACCCACGCTGGACCTGTGGCTAAAATTGGGAAGGCAAAGCTTGGGTGTAAAGCACAGTGGTGTCTCCTGATGGGTCAGCAGATGTTCCAGCTCAGTAGGAGAAAGCCTAGAAGGACTCTGAGCTTGGTGAATGAAAAGGTGACCAAGGCAATGATCTATGTCCTGTATAATCCAGAAAGCTAAAATCTGTTGTTTACCTTGAATTCTAAGAGCGCCAGAACTATCTCTCCAGTTAGAGGGACACATGACTAGAATAGTGAAGGTATCTAGGTGCACCTACATTGAGGCAAATAAATGGTCACAGAAAAGATAAACATGCAATTCATGAACAAAATGGATCTACTGATGTGCTGTGTTGATAAATTTCAAAGAATAAAAATAAGAAGACTTCATAATGACTTTATTACAAGAATATTTTACCTTTTGAGGACACACACACATTTATATTATATTTATATTTCATTCAAATATATATAAATGTTTATTTATCAGTATGGTTTCTAGAAGCTCATTGTAATAAACGTTTTTTTCCATCATATTTATTTAAAATCATTTTGTTTAAAGTATGAATTACAAAAATAAAATACACCATTTTAAGTATATATTCCAGTGAGTTTAGCAGACAAGTGAATGTTTCTGGGTAACCACAATCCCAATGAAGAAGTAGAATATTACTTCATACCAAATTGATTAAACATTCCGTTTGCAATCAGTTTCCAAATTAATACACCACTCATCCCAGGAAACCAATGAACTGCTTTCTGTTACTATAAATTAGTTTTGTCTTATTTAGTAGTTTATATACATGGGATCATATTGCCTTATTTATTTTTTTACTTAGTTTGATTATAATATCTTTGAGATCCATTCATGTTGTCATTTTATTGCTGATTGGAATTCCACTTTAAATATAATAAATTGTGTATACAATCACCTAATGATGGATATTTGGTTTCTAGTTTGGGACCATAATGAATAAAGCTGGCCATAGGTTTTTATTTAATTCATGATTGTAAAAAAATATATATCTTTTAAGACAAAATATAAACTAACGCAATTAAGAATGAGAATGAAAGGCATGGAATAGAGAAAATCTCAAGAGTCTGAACTATAACTCAAAGGGTTCCTGAATTGAATTATTTATTTATTTTTTTTATTGTGGGTAAAAATCAAATTTTTCACCTGAATTGAATTTCTGTTTGTGCTCTATGAAAAAAAAAATTTCCTTTGAGCAAAGGTATAAAATAAAATATACTGTATTCAAAAGGTATTTAAAAGAAACTTAATACTTCTATGAACACTTTAGAAGCATCTGCTGAAATACATTTGGGCCAATTAGCTTTAACAATTCATGCACTCTTTCATTCATTCCTTGAACAAATATTTATTGAGCAACTATGCGGTATCATTAGTGGCAAACAAAAAAGTGAAGAAAAAAGTCTGAACCTTTGACTCTCTTAGAAATTAAAAATACAAACAAATAAAGAAATTCATAATGTGCCAGGTGGGGACAAATGAAACATAGAAAATTAAGGCAGAGAAATCAGAGTAGAAGTGAGTGGTGATGGGTGCGATTTTAGACGGGAAGAGTGGAAAGGCCTCTCTACTGGAGTGACATCTAATCAGAGACCTGTATAAATGGCAGGGATAAACCAAAAAGGAAATTGGGGATGATATTCCAAGGCAGAAGTACATGCAAGTTGAAAGCCCCTGGAGTGAGATCATTTTTGGAATGGTTGAGGATGAGCAAGGAGGCCATGGGGCTGCGTCGGCTGCAGCTGGGGAGGATTGTTAGGAGATGACCTCTGGGGCAGGATGGGTTAGGCCCACTCTAGCCAAAGTGAGAGCGTTGCTTTATTCAGGGTGAGATGAGGGCTTGAGGCAAAAGGGTGATGTGAGCGGACGTACATTTTTAAATTATCTTAATTGAGAAATGTATGTTTTTATTCAACTGTTTTCTTTTTATGTTTAATTGTTTATATTTTCAATTATTAAATGTACAAAATAAAGTTTAAAACATTATCTTCCCATGTGCTGTGTGGCTAACATACTGTACGACAGGATGACCGCTTGTAGGGTGGTTGCAGTAACAGAGGAAAGCAGGCGGTGCCTTGGTTAGTGTGCGAATGAGGAGGCAGCGTCACATGCTTAGATTCTGGATGTATTTTAAAGGTACAACCGATAGGATTTGGGAATTTGCTGATGGAGTCATAGTGAAATATGTGAAAAATCACTATGTGTCCAAGTTTTTCCCTCCTCCTACTGGAAAACTGGAAGAACGGAGTCAACATTTACTGAGCTTGAATACTGCAGAAGGGGGCGTTTTTGTGTGGCCTCTGTTTGGTTTTGTTACGTGTGAAAGACCTGTGGGACGCCCTGTGGAGTCTGGAGTGTGTGTGTGTTGGATGAATGAGTCTGTATATCAAGAGTGGCCTCTGACCCAGGGAAATGTTTTGAGGCCTTCTGATTTAGTGACTAGATGGTATGAGAAGCCATGATGAGATAACTGAAGAGTGAGAAGAGAGAGACAAGTCTTAGGCCTGCTTGCCATGGGAATGATTACATCAGGTAGTGGAGTTGTGGAAACTCAATTAAAAAATAAGCTTATTTCTTGAGCTGCACTTCAGGTACTAGAAAGAGGAAAGGGGGAAATGCTCACCGTCCAATGCCCCAATGCTCACCAGTTCCTTCACCTATCAAACCCCGGCTGTTCTTTTCTGTTTGAGGAGAGCATGCGATATCCTCAGAAAATGGCCTTTGGAAAGCTGGGAGGAGGGTCCTCGGGTGCTCAGGGGTGGGGAGGACGCTACAATTCCTTCCGACTGCTTACATAAACCCTGATTGCCAAGGCTCTTACACAGGCCACACGTTTACAACCTGCTGAGATACATCCTTCTTGCTGTGATTGCAATACGACAATATCAACAGGTATATACGCAAGAGTTTCAGAGGCTCTAGCCACACTTTTTTTTTTTTTAGCGTGTGTGGAAATAGCTGCCCTAGATATAACCACTCTC
>JAQZBX010103818.1:0-11023 GCA_029593785.1 Cabassous unicinctus | reverse complement strand
TTTAAAAAAAAAAAAAAAAAAAAGGTTGCAGAGAAGAGGCAGCTCGGGATATGGAAGGAAAACTGACCTCATTTAAATTTGTGTCACCCTCAGCAGACTTGTCTGTAGTTTTCAAAGGGTTAGTTAAGCTGTGAGATGAGAAGAGAGTCCTAAAACTATCCTTCCCAGGTTTGGGTTTTGTAACAAATAATGCCTGATCTTCAATGCCTAATCTAGCTTAAAGGAAAAGTAATTTGAGGAATGATATTAATGGTGGAAATTTCAGGTCAGGAAAGAGGATAAGAAAGAGGATATTAGAGTATATAGGTAATTTGGGGAACAGAATGGCCTTTCTGGTAACCATTAAATCATAGAAGTCAACAACAGAAGTTTAGTCTGCCTGCTTATGAAATGGGCCCTGGATAATGCTGTGGCTTATTATTGGGAAATTAGTAGGGTGATCATTTGCCCTAGTTTGTCTGGGATTGTCCCTGTTTCAGCACTGACAGCCCCACATCTCAGAAAACTCCCCATCCTCGGACAAACTGGGCAATTGGTTATCCTATAAATGGACCCCAATTTAAGGGTGGATTATGATCTTATAACTTTCACATCAACACAGCTGCTAACTTGGACACCAGTACCTCTGAGAAAAAGGTAAATTTTTAAATAAGTAAACAACTGACTCAGTGTGGGAGGATATCAGTTTTGCTATCTCATGAATATAAGGCAATCTTATAATCAGCAGAGAACTTCTAAATGTGGCTATAAAAATAACAAGTTACATAATTAAACTTCCCTTGTTTAAACCACTGATAAGACATTGCCAAATTTTAGCTTAGTGTGTGAAGATAAATACATTACATCTGCAAAGATGTTGCATTACGCAAAAAAATTTAAAAAAAGATTTTTATTTTTCTGGCTTAGCATACTTTTGTTTCAAGTATAGGTTCTATCCCTTTTTATCAGCTTAATAGGACACAGTTAGTTTGTTGTTGTAGCATATAATTTAAAAGGATACTTGTTGCTATGGTTTATTGTTATTTATTTTTAAAGTATGTTCAATTAAACCTCTTTTCATTTACAACATAGCACACTTCCTATAAAATTTTGATAGTGAGCATCATTTATAGAGATAAAGAGCAAAGGCTGCAGTCACCAGATGACTGCCGGTCTTCTAATGCCTAAATCATGACATTTGTTTATTATAAAAATATAGAAATAGTACTATTCGTGAATCACAAATCAATCTTAATAACTACCTAAGTCATATAAAAAGTTTAAAAAGTTAAAAACACATTACTAAGTAACTTGGGCTAAGGAGAAAATCAAATGGAAATTGTAAAACAGGAAAGGGTGAATAGACACATTACAAAATCTGTGGGTTATAGTCAACATGTTACTCACAGGGAAACATTTCTATAGCCTTAAATATACTTATTAGAAAAGAAGAAATGATGCGAATATTCTCGCTGTCCTGATTTTGTGATAATCAGGGTAGTCTAAACATTCGCTATTTTAGAAACCATGCATGTGTCCCCAGATCTAGTCTTTCTCCCTAGGTCTGGTTTTTAGAATGCTGGTGATAAACTAAGCCTGATTTATTATATGACCATTCTGTATGGGAAAAGACTGTAACTCTAGGTATCTTTGGTTAACCTTAAGAGATATAGCAGAGGGGTGGATATGGCTCAAATGGTTGGGCATCCATCTCCCATATGGCGGGACCTGAGTTTGATCCCTGGGACCTCCTGGTAAAAATTAAAAAAAGAAAACTATAGAAGGTGTGTGGGCCACCAGGCCCTGTGTGCAGGTGAGTCCCCCAGGCCCCACGCGTGGGTGCGCCTCCAGGCCCCATGAGCAGGTGAGCCGTCAGGCCCTGTGCGCAGGTGCGCCACCAGGACCCATGTGTGGGTGAGCCCCCCCAGGCCCTGCGAGTGGGTGTGCTGCCAGGCCCCGTGCATGGGTGAGCCATCAGGCCCCGCGAGCCACACAGTAAGATGATTACATAACAGGAGAGTGACACAAGGGAGAGTCAAGACGAGACGCGCTGAAAAACCAGGAACTAAGGTGGCGTAGGCGGTAGGACACCTCTCTCCCATATCAGAGATTCTGAGGATCGAATCCCAGTGAAGACAGGAGGAGAAGGATGAGAAGAGAGGGCAGGAAATGGACACAGAGAGTTGCCCAGCGAATGGACACGAAAACAGCAAAAACGGGGGGTGGGGGGTAAAAATGGATAAAAATAAATAAGTAAATAAATAAATCCTTAAAAAATGTATAGGGAAGTAAGATACGGACTATAGTTAGTAGTAATACTTTGACGATGCTCTTTCATAATTTGTTAAATATTTCACAACAATGCAAAGTTTTTGTGGTGGGGTGATGTGTGGGAGCCCTGTATGATGTTATGCACATTTTTAAGTTCACAATGTTTACTGAACACTTATTATTTATGTAGGTTCATGTATGAATGATATACTTCAATAAATTGTTTTTTTGAAAAAAGAAAAGAAATGTTGAAAATAAACACTTTCGAATCAAAATTTCTCCCCCTAATCCAACAATCAATCAAACAAAAGATAGCAAAATGAACACAAAGAAAAGAGAAGAAAAATATATAAAAAATGTAATGGCAGAAAGTAATGCAGTAGAAAAAGGATAATAGAGGCAGCTAAACTTGAGGAAGTCCTCCTTTTACATAGGCATCTCAGCTACTCAGTGTCTGACCTTGATGCTCAACTCCTAGCCCAAGGAATATGGGTTATGGTCCTTCCTATTGTTAGCAAAAGCCTTGTCTCCCTTCAACTTCACCTCATTGGTCCTACTTCTACCCAATATGTGTGGTATTTGTTAAAATGGAATTTGATCTGACATGTACTGTTGTTTTTGGCTGATTTGCTAAGTTGATTAGATCCCCGTATAAACTCTATGTTTTTTGGATCAAGGTAAATGCTGGCAAAATGTTTTAGCAATTATATTTATTCAGAGAGATTTTGCCATTGCTTTGTTTTTTTGTTTGTTTGTTTGTTTTTTTGTTTTTGTTTTTTTAATGCTCCCAATTAACAGACCCATTTTGGTGGGAATTGGTTCATATACAAATCCATATGGTAACCGACACCAAACCCACCACACAAAAAGAAAACCCAATAAGTATATGTTTTCTTATTCATAAGCACTGCTTGAAAGCTACTTCAATTCCTTTGTGGTAAAATTAAGGAAACAGATATTGAGAAGAAGAGGTCATCTAGTTAACCAACATGGAAAAATGTTCCACCTCAGTTTTAATTTTAAAGTAAAAATTAAAACAATAATGAGGTACCATTTTTTTCTCCCATTCATTTAGTTACAAAATAAAATAACACCCATAATAATATCCAATGTTTACTAGGAAGGAATTAAATTAGTACTTTCATCCAATTCTAGAGGTATTACAAAAGTCTCTAGAAATCGATTTAGCAATGTCCATTAAGAAGTTTTAAAATATTTGTATCCTTAGGCCCAGTAGAGTCTTCTGGGAATTTATCTTAAGGAAATAATCCCAACGATTAAAAAAATATCCTACTAAAATTTGCAATACATTATGGAAAGTTACTTGTAAACTGATTACAGTCTAAAATCCAACAACAGGAAATGATTAATTAGATTATGGTACATCCACTCAGTGGCAGATTATGCAGTCATACAAATAACGGTTATGAAAAAAAATCCCACTTTGTGTAATCAAGAGGGTCCTAGTAGGAATATTTTAAGTATATCAAGGGCATGGAAGAAGAAAATTATTGAGACTCACTAGTTGGTAGCCACATGAAAAATTCTTACAGTGTGTAAAAAATCAAGTATACAAAGAAATATACCAAAATTATTCTTATCCTAGAAAGAGAATGGGAGAAGTATTTTATAATCAATCAAGATATTAACCTGTTGTTTCATTTTTAATCAAAAAGTGGATTGGACTATCATCAATAACAACATCACTAAACTTGACTAGTAGAAATATATAAATATAATCTTTTTGGGAGGCTTCAAAAATGTAAATATGAAAAGCCCTTCTCAGGGATATGTCCCACCTCTTATTCCTTCCTATGCTCCTCTTCTAACAAAACTGGACAGAGATCACAAAGAAGAAAAATAACTTTTTCAGAAGCAGGTTTTTGAAGTATTCATAAGACACTAACAGAAAACACCCCTTATATCTTCTTTAAGATACCCTGCCCAGCTTACCTTGAATTTTTGGAAGTGAAAATATTAATGTGACTAGTTGCAAATGAAGGCAGGAGATACAGACTGAGTGAAACACTCTAGGCCCTCTGATATCCAGAGAATTCAGAGCTGGACTATATCACTGATTCTTTAGCCAGTGGAGCAGAAGCAATATTGCTCAGTTAAATAAATACAAACCTTCTTTCCTGCTCCAACCATTTCTTTTGAGCTCTTGCAAAAGCTTTAGGATTTTCTCGCATTTTGGTTGATTCCCTCTTACTGTTTTTGTCCTCCAACTTCATTGTGGAAGGTTATTTGGTGTTTCCAATTTGTTTGGAGTACCCATTGATGTTAGCCAGAAATACTGGCAATTGTGGGTCTGAGAGTTAATACAAGGAGATGACTCTGGCAGTCAGGTTTTTTTTCACATATGTTGCCACAAAGCTATTGTTACATGAATGCTGAGTAACACCCAACCTCCAAATTCAGCAGCTTACAAAAGCAAGCATTTAGTTTTCTTGTTTATGTGTCTGTGGATGAGCTAGGACAGATCTGCTTCAGTTGCAGGTCAGCTGAACCAAAGATTTATTTTGGGATCAGGTCTACTCCACAATCTCATTAGCTACCTGAGGCACATTCTCCTCCTGGTGAATCACCAAGCACAAGAGGCCATGTCAAACTCTTATTTAAGGTGTGTACTCACATCACCTTCAGTTGGTCAAAGCAAGTCACAGTACATAATCATGCCCAACATCAATGAGTTGGGGAAATAACTCTGCCCACTGGAAGTTCCCATGGTAGAGGGAGGAAATGAAGAACTGAGAACAATAATCTAATCTACTATGGAGGACATGGGCAAAAAGAGATTAATTCAAAAGGAATATCTACTGACTTGCAAAGTAAGTAGCATCACTTCCATGCATGAAAAATATTCTCTTTCCAATTAGATTAATGAAAACTTAATAAAAACTGTTCAGTTACTATATATTTCTTTTTAAAAACATGCAGTGGCACTCTTTTAATCACAATTCCTGATTATGGCTATGCTAGGAGTCTTGTGAACTAGGAATTGGTTCAATTTCTGATCTTAAAATTTGCTTTGTATAATTATGTGGGAATTTTATGTTTTAGTTACAAGTTAGTAGTTGTGCTAAATACACATGCGTGCTACATTTGTTTTTAGGAGTTTGTAACCAGGGAGTAAAATATGCCTTAAAAGGAAATCACTTGGTAATAATCACTATTTGGTAAGAAAAGGTGACTCAAGAACAGAGGTTCCTTGTGGTTGGAAACTTTATCATGTTAGACGTCTCTACAAAAATAAGCCTTCTTTTAAAAAAGAAGAAATCGATGTCAAGGTAAAAGCTTAAACTAGAGGTTTTTGTGTTAAAGGTTTCAAAACTTTCACTTTTCAAGAGAATTTTGTATTTCTTTTTTGTAGTTTAAAAGAGCTTAAGCAAGGAATAAAGTCTGAGTTCAAGCTAGATAGGTTTGTTTACATTGGAACAACTTTTAAGTCTAGGAAAGAAGAGATGATAATTCAGGAAAAAAAGCAGTAATGGATTGGCGGAAAGCTGGTTAGAGGTTTTGGTTTGTTTGTTTGTTTAGTAGATTTTAAATTAGTATGGGGCTTTCTGGTTTCTGTCTGAAACCAAAATTTTTCTCCCTGTTTAAGATTCCAGTTAAGAATTAAAAAGATAAAAGATCAGGGAATTAGTTGATATCAGAGGAAGGTGTTGGTGATAATTTCAGTTTCAGAAAGTGGACCTAGCTTTGCTTAGATGGATAAATGGAGACATTGAAGCATGAGTTTATTTCATGTCTCAGCTTAGAGAACTTACTTCTGAAAAATAACTGCCCCAACTGCATCTAGTTGTCTTTTTCCAAAGGAAAAAAAAAATTGCCTCTTTGGATTAACCAGCCATTATCCCTAATTAATGAATGAGAGCAAGATTTTTCAGCAGCATCGCTACCTGGCACTCTGGGTGCAATTAAGCAAGACAAGATTCCTATACACATAAAGCTTTTATTCTTGAACAGACAAAAGTAGAGCAATTAAGCAAGTGATGGCAATAATTTTTACAATAAAAAGACTGCAGCAGATTTAATTAATTCCTTGAAAAATGCTTAAAAATAGTATTTTGCTTTTCTAAAGACTATTTGAAAACGACTAAGGGAGGAACATGTTTTTAATAACATCCCAGCAGAATTTGTATCACAACATTAATTTTTCAAAGTGCATTTATTTCCATCATTTTATTTTATTTCATAGTCTTTTGTAAAGTGAGTCAGACATTTTAATGTCTATTTTGGAGAATAGGAAGTTATCTCTAACAAAGAGGTTACATTTCCTAAATAAAGTTACACATCTTCTTAGTACCCATGAAATTATTAGAGCACGAAGCTCTTGAGGATATCTAAACTCTAACCTGTGAAACCCATATAATACCCTATGCCTGCCCTATGAATGCTCAAAGAAAATGTGCTTTGTGTAATTTATCTGTATTAAAATGACCTGTGAGACAAATCCATTTTGTCATGTCTGTAAAATAAAGTTTACAATTAAAACTGATTCGTTGTTTAAGTAGAAATCTATGTTGCACCTATTAGTATAAGATATTTCTACCCCAGAGAAATAGTAGGAAGTTTTAAAAATATAAAGTATATTTTTTCCTTTTATAAAAGTAATATAAATCATAACAATTACTTGAAAAATCTTCCAAAGTGTCAACACCTGAGGTCAATTGTATGTTTCCTTTCAAGCTTTTAATAAATTTTGTTTCCAACAACTTATTACAAAAACTGTCAAATATATTTAAAAAGTGAAATATCTGTACCTACCACTAAGATGATACAATTAGCAATTAATTTGTTTCATCATATTATTATCCATCTGTTAATTCCTCTATCCATCCATCCATCAATCCATCTTATTTTTTTATGCAATTCAAAGTAAATTGTAGTCATTTATATACTTAAGCCAACGTTTCAGCATCTGTAGCAAGTAGAGTTCAATATTTGTTTATGGTTTATTTTTTAAAGATTTACATATAGTGAAATGCACAAATCTCAAGGATCCATTCAATGAATTTTGACAAATGCATACACTTGGGTAATCCAAATCTCTGTCAAGATATAGAATATTCCCATCTCCTCAGAAAGTTCACTCTTGCTCCTTTCCAGACAGTCACTATATGCCAATATTATACTGATGGTTTTCAACATAGATAAATTTAGTAGCAGTATATAAGGAACTCAATTGCTCCACTTCCTCACCAACATTTGGTGTTGTCAGTATTTTTAATTTTAGCAGTATCTCATTGAATAATGATTTTGAGGACTTTTACATGGCATTCCTATATTTTCCTTTGTGAAATCTTTGTGTAAATCACCCATTTTTTAATTGGGTTGCTTGCCCTTTTTTTTTCCTTTTCTTTTTTTACAAGGTACTGGGGATTGAACCCAGGACCTCTTGGGAAGCAGACACTCAACCACTGAGCTACATCTGCTCACCAATGAGAGTTGGTTTTTTCATTTGTTTGTTTGTTTTTTAGGAGGTACCAGGGATCAAATCCAGGACCTCATATATGGGAAGCAAGCACTCAACCACTTGAGCTACATCTGCTCCCTTCTTTCTCTTTTTATTTTTGAATTGTATATATATATTTTAAAGATTTATGTATTTCTCCCCCACCCCCTCATTGTTTTGCACTCGCTGTCTGCTCTCTGTGTGTTCTTCTGTATCCACTTGTCTTCTCCTTAGGTGGCACTGGGAACCAATCCTGGGACCTTCTGGAGTAGAGAGAGGCACTGAATTTCTTGTGCCACCTCAGCTCCCTGATCTGCCATGTCTCCCATTGTCTCTCTTCTGTGTCTCTTTTTGTTGCATCATCTTGCTGCACCAGCACTCCTGCATGGTCCAGCTTGCCGCACGAGCCACCCTGCCCTTCACCAGGAGGCCCCAGGAATCTAATACTGGACCTCCTATATGGTAGACGGGAGCCCAACCACTTGAGCCACATCCGCTTCCCTTTATATATTTTGGATAACAGACTTTAGTAAGATATATGATTTGCAAATATTTTTCCCAGTCTGTGACTAGCCTATTCACTTACTTAGCAGTATCTTTTAATTCAAAATATTGGTTCATTGAGTTATGCAAATGTTTCAAACGTTGACATTATATGATATTGAAAAATCACATTCATTATATGCCCACCAATATCATCAGAAAAGTCTTTAAGTATTGAGAAGCTGTCAAGTTCATGATGGTAGATACAAGTTTTCCCAAGTTCTAATTTTTGCTTGAAAGCTTAAATTTTATATTGTCAGCAAATATTGCCAGTTGTTGTTCCTGAAATGACAGGTTCGCATTGTTTGTTTCCAAGAAAATGTCTGCCAATACCCAAGTCTGAATAATATCATTTGTCTGTTAGTCATTCTTTCAAGTAAAAATGGTATCCTGTGGGGGAAAAAATGGCTAATTCAGCTCACAATGCAGACAATCACACAAGTGCGTTTCCTTGAGAAAAACATCATACTTCAGAATGTAGCAGAAGTGCTTTACTTCTACATCTTACTTCATTAGATAGAATATTAAAAAGACATACTCAAGGGCCAAGACTTAAATTAATACCTTTTACTGATTCATCAAGGACATCCTTAAGTACAACTGGCTTTTTAAAAAGCTTTTTATTGTAGTAACATATATAACACAAAATTTTCCATTTTAACCACTTTCAGGTGTACAATTTAGTGATATAAGTTACATTCTGTTGATTGTTACCTGGGTTGTGACTATCTTTTAGCCATAATGAATAATGCTGCTATGAACAATGGTGTACAAATATCTTTTTGAGTCCCTGTTTTCAATTCTATTGGGTATATACTAAGAAGTGTTATCGCTGTGCCGTATGGTAATTCTATGTTCAGTTTTCTGAGAAATTGCCAAACTGATTTCCACAGTGGCTGCACCATTTTACAATGCCATCATCAATGCATAAAGGTTCCAATTTCTCCACATCTTGCCAACAATAGTTATTTTCTGTTGTTTTTTCAATAGCCATCCTAGTAGGTATAAAGTGGTATCTCATGATTTTTATTTGCATTTCCCTGAGGACCAAGGATGTGAGCCTCTTTTCTTGGGCGTATTGGCCATTTGTCTATCTTCTTTGGAGAATGTCTATTGAAGTCTTTTGCCTATTTTTAAATTGTTATTTATCTTTTTGTTGTTGAGTTGTAGCAGTTTTTTACATATTCTGGATATTAAACCTTTATCAGATATATGGTTAGCAATTATTTTTGCCCATTCTGTAGGTATTTTTACATTCTTGATAATGCCCCTTGATGTACAAAAGTTTTTATTTTGATGAAGTCCATTTTATTTATTTATTTATTTAGTGGCTTATGCTTTTGGTGTCATATCTATGAAATCATTGCTAAATTCAAGGTTATGAAGCTTTCTCCCTATGTTTTCTTCTAAGAATTTTATGGCTTTAGTTCTTATTATTAGGTCCTTGATCCATTTAGAACTAATTTTTGTATATGGTGTGAGGTAGGGGTCCAACTTCACTTTTTTGCATGAGGATATCCAGTTTTTCCAGCACTATTAGCTGAATAGGCCATTCTTTCCCAAATTAATGTACTTGGCATCCTTGTCAAAAATTAGTTAGCCATATATAGATGGGTTTATTTCTTAACTCTCAATTCTATTTCATTAGTTATTTGTCTATCTTTATGTGAGAACCACACTGTTCTGATTACTGTGGCCTTGTAGTAAGTTCTGAAAGCGGGAGGTATAATGCCTCTGGCTTTGCTCTTCTTTTGCAATCCTGATTTGGCTATTTGGTGCCCCTTGCAATTTCATATGAATTTGAGGATCAGCTTTTATATTTATCCAAAAAAATTCTGCTGGGTTTGAATCTCTAGATTGCTTTGGGTAATATTGACATCTTAGCAATATTGTCTTCCTATCTATGAACATGGGATGTCTCACCATGTATTTAGGTTTTTTAATTTCTTTCTGCAGTATTTTGTAGTTTTCACCATATAAGTACTTTACCTACTTCATTAAATTTATTCCTAGATATTATGTCCTTTTAGATCATATTGTGAATGGAATTGTTTTTTTAAATTTACATTTCAGTTTGTTTTTTGCCGATGAGACTTAAGATTCCAGCAGTTTGATCCACTTTGTTTTTGCACCATCAGTGCAAATGTCAACACAGTGAAAAGGCAAATAACATCTTCATTTTTTTTTCAAAATGTATAATCAATAGTATTTTGTATAATCTCCAAGTTTTGCATTCATCATGTCAATCAATATTAGAGCATTTTCATTACTCCAATAATAATAATAAACAAAAAACAGTCAAACAAAAAACTCTACCCCTTAATAAGCACCTCTTAATCTCTCTATCCTTCCCTGTCATATATAGCTGTTATTCTGTTTCTGCCTCTAATTTATTTGTATTTATATTTTGTATAGATGGAGTCAAACTATAACATCTTCATATTTTTATGAAAGTAGTTTTGATTTTGCGGACTCCCAAAAAGGATCTCTGAAACCCCTACAGATCCATGGTTTATGCTTTGAGAACTATCCTATGATGTGCCTTGGTGTGATTTTCTTCGTATTTATCCTGTTTGGGGTTTGTCGATATTCTTGAATCTCTAAATTTATGCTTTCACTAAATATGGCAACACTTCAGTCATTATTTTATCAAACTTTAAAAATTTCTACTCTTTCTTTTCTTCTTATGGGGATTAATTAGATAAATGTTAGCTATTTTGATTTTGTCCCATTGGTCTCTGAGGCTCTGTTCTTATTTTTTTTTTTTTA
>JAQZBX010103817.1:0-11027 GCA_029593785.1 Cabassous unicinctus | reverse complement strand
CTTCTGTGTCTGCTTGTCTTCTCTTTAGGCAGCACTGGGAACCGATCCTGGAACCTTCCAAAGTGGAAGAGAGGCACTCAATCTCTTGCACCACCTCAGCTCCCTGGTCTGCTGCATCTCTCATTGTCTCTCCTCTGTGTTTCTTTTTGTTGTGTCATCTTGCTGCACCAGCTCTCTGTGCAAGCCAGCACTCCTGCATGGGCCAGCTCTCCTGCATGGGCCAGCTCTCCTGCGTGGGGCAGTACTTCACATGGGCCAGCTCTCCACATGAATCAGCTCTCCACTCAGGCCGGATCGCCGCATGGACCAGCTTGCCTTTCACCAGGAGACCCCAGGAATCAAACCCTGGACCTCCTATATGGTAGACAGGAGCCCAATAGCTTGAGCCACATCTGTTTCCCTTCCTTAATTTCTTAATCAAGATATGAATAGTATAATAGGAGTTTTATGAAGATTAAACAAGATAGTACATATAAAGTACTTAACTCAGAGCCTGGTGCATAACAAATGCTCAAAACTGTGTTATTACAATCACTAGACAGTAAATTCCATGAGGGCAGGGATTCCGTTTGCTTTGTTCATTGCTGTTAACAGTGCCCAGGAGAGTCCATGGCACAGAGAAGGTGCTCAGTTAAAATTTGTTGAAAGAATAAATGAAGGTTATTACTCTGCTTAACAAGTCAGGAAATACAGGATGATAGAGGAACCTACTTATGGAGAACAAAGGGAAGAAATATTAACCAAGTGTTACAACCCAAAACTAAGCCACCTAAACAGGGAATCAACAAATAGCTGTCCCTGTTCTGACTGCAGCCACCCTAAACAGTAATCACATGTCTGCAGTACTGAGTGATGGAGAGAGTTGGTGGTACCATTACTAGGAAGAGGAAACATAGAAAGAAGAGCAAGTTTGGGGGTGAAGACCTGTGATGATTTGGGATTTGGCCTATTTAATTTTAAGTATTAACTGGTAACCAAGGAAAGCTGTTTACTAGGCAATAATATTATTAGTAGCTTCAGGAAATTGGGCATGTACCTGGTACTCGGAAAGGTTAAGGGTAGAAATCCAGATAAAGAAGTAATGTGTTGAGGGTGTGGTTGAAGCCATGAAAACCCATAGAGAGAAGATGGATGCTAAGGGCAAATCCTTGGAAAACAGCCACAGCAAGAAGAGAAAGAGGAGCCATTTCAAAATTAAGACTTTTCCCCAATTCCTTGTCCTCAGAAATTGTTGGCTAAAATCATGGGGAGAAGTCATCTGAGAGGTCTGCTGGATTGATCAGAATTATGTGAGGAGAGGGAAGAAGAGTCATTTGGGCCACTCTATATCCAAAATGGACCATTGAAACATGGTTGCCACTGTACCTGAGAGCCTACATCTCTTCCTGGTTATATGGCACCGATCTGCTTTAATCTTGGCCACTGAGAGTAAATAGGTCTCCCCAGCATCATATCCGACTTCCAATAAAACATTCCAGTAGTGAATGAGGTGCAGTCTTGTCCAGTAGCTCGGGCTTCTGAGTTTTGAGATAAAGTCTGTGATGCTGGTAACACAATAAATTAATATAAATCATTTTAGTATTTCATGCTCTGAAGGAAGGAAGCTATTCTGCTACTCTTCTTATTTCATTAGCCTATTCTTAAATTTCTTAAACAGAATGACTTTGGTAAGTCACCAGATGGATATGAGCCTTTCACTCTGTAATCAAAGCCAGTTCTTCTCACCTGCCAGGAAGTCCCTCCTTCAGGCAGAGCTAGCCCCTCCCTCTTCTCTGCTTGCACAGCTCTTTCTCATGCTCTACTGAAGCATTTCTCACCATGTATAGTAATTCTCTGTCTCCACACCTTCCCCTCCAGGTGAAAAGTACCTAGTACCTTATTCACTGCTATATTCCCAGGCGTAGCACAGTCCTGAGACAGAAGGTCATCAATAGTTGTTTGTTGGATGAATTCAAAAGAGGAAGGGAAAGAAGAGGAAGGACTGGAAGAGAAAGAGAGGTGAAGGGAGGGAAAGAAGCAAATGGAAGGGAAGAAGGTAGGAGAATCTATCAGGAGAACATGGTCAATCCTCTTTCCTTGCCCAGCTAGAAGTCCTCCTATCTCTGGAATGCCCTTAACTTTGAGAGGAATCCACATAGAGTGAAAGGGAGGGGAGGGGACTTACTGCAGAAAGAGACAAATAGAATGGGCATCCATTAGCCACAGAAGTTGGTGTCAGATGATGGTCCCATCGGAATGAATGAATCGGAGGTTGAATGAGTAAATTAATGAATGAATGCATCTTACTCAAGGGAGCTATGGGCATCTAAATGCAACCCTAGCAAAAGGAAAAGCTAAATCTGAGCAAACACAAAAATAGAATAAAAAAGGTGAGACTCACCTAGGACTTGAGAGGAAGCTGCACAAATCCTCCCAGCAGCCACTCATTTTCATATGCCACGGCAATTCTTGGTACACTCTCCAGAAAGCAGTTTGCCGCTGGAAGTATCTGACCAAGACTCGGTGAAAATGTATTTTCTTGTAATTGGTTGGGTTCTGAAAGGTACATGGACTACTTTCTCTGACAGGTGTGATTACGCCTATTTAAAAATCAATTACAGTTTAATGCATCTGACTTTTTAGTATACGAAAACACTATAGCAAAAATATAATGGCTCTTTGGCCATAAGTAGACTCAATAAAAGTCAAGGTAGCTTGCAAAAAACTGAAGTGTTAAAAATGTCTGAATTTGCCAAAGAATCCATTGTAGTTATGATCACTGACCTAAAATTTGAGAAGCTTGTGAGCATGTGGTTTTCCATATATGTTGAGTCTTTCCCGTCACCCCAAGGAAATACCTGCAACCTACTTTTCTTTTTAAATATATATTTATAGCATATTACCACTTCAAAAAGCACTTTTAAATATTTTAAAGAGTGCCTATTGGAGAAGTGACTCTACTGCCTGGATCTCATCTAGGCCGTAAGGTAGCTGAGAAAGTCAATGGCAAATTGGATGTTGGAGCTAGGATTATTATATCTTCATTTTCAAAGATAAATGGATCTTTTGGAACCTCCAATAGATCATACTGCCCAGAAACATACTTCTCAAAAAAAAAAAAAGAGAGAGGGGATTGTTTCATTAAATCCTAGTGATAGCTATCCTAGCAAACGAAAATAGGAATATTTTTAATTTTCTGCTTGACACTTTTTCTTGCAAGATGAATAGAACTTGAATGGCACCCCAAGCCCAGCTCTTCATAAGAACTATAACAGAAGGGGCCCGCTCTGTATTTCTGCTGCAATGATTTCCATGTCATCTACCCATTTGGAGAGACGCTGTGCTCTCTGGTCTAAAATGTGCAGGTATGTCCTGATAACATGTGCAGTGCTCAAGGACCCATGGAAGAAAAAGAAACTCCCCTTCCCCATTGTGTGTGGCAAAGGCATTTTTGTGGGTAGTAAATTGGGAAAGTGGAGCCAGGAATGAGAGAGAAAGAGAACCAGAACAAATATTACCTTGAATTCAAGATTTGGAGTGTTAAACACAATGCTTAAAATGTACAAAGTAATTTCATATAAAACACCACATTTAATTTTATCTTTTTTACAACATAACCTTGAAAGGAGGGTCTGAATATCCCTGTATGACAAATGAGGCTACTTCAATTCAGAGACACCAGGTGAACTGCCCCTGCTCAGAACATGGCTAGTAACTGGGAGAAGCAGGATTCAAGCCTGCTGACTTTATTTCCGTGTTCCTCCAATCACATGGGGTATGTGAAGAATAGCTGGCCACAGCATCGCCTTTGCACACCAGGTGCAGCATGGTTCTCACTGCCAGGCTTAATGTTAACTTAGATAGCACTGATCCCCACTCAGGATGGGCTAGATTATGCAATGCTGAAAACCCCAAAACTTCAGTGGTTTAAAACAGCAAATGTTTGTATGTTCTTCACAGGTTGACTAGAATTCTCCAGCGCAGATCTCCTCAATCCAGGGCCCAGGCTGACTGACGGAGCAGCCGCCATCTTGCATGTTGCCAGTTGCCACTCACAATGCACAAGACAGAACTAGTCACAAGGCCCCACTCAACAAGGGGGCCAGGAAACACATCTCATGGTGTGGAAGGGCGCTGGAAATATGTGACAATCAGCTCTAATGACCTACCAAAAGCGCTTACCATTGTGCAAGATGCTGTATTCAGTACATCATTTTTAATACTCTCAAGGCAAGTATTGTTATTATCCCCATTTTGCAGATGAGAAACTGAGCCTTAGAGAGCTAAGCACATTGAGCTAGGTGACACCAGTTCTTTCAGACTCCAGAGTCCTTGCTCTTAACCAATACACTGCATTGCCTCACACACACACACACACACACACGCACACACACACAAATCATTCATGGTAGAAGCCATGGTGACTTTCATAAGGAGGAGAAGTGGACTCTGCTTGCCAAACAGCATGCAGAACTGGGAGTGAGGTGAGGGCAGAGCAAAAGGAGCCCACTCCTGTCCCATGACCGCGGTGTCACCATGAAGGTGGCTTGTTCCTTCTTGCTTGTACTCAGCCTGCCAGCTCCTGATTCTACTCCAGGCTGGCGCCAGAAGCTGCAGTTAGACACCAACTCTTGGAACAACAAAGACGGAAACCACTAGAAAGGTCAGGCCTAAAAAAACAGCATCGAGGATGGTAGCACAACACAGTGAACACAATCAACAGCACTGAAATATTTATCTGAATATGATTAAAAGGGAAATGTTAGATTGTTAAATATTATATCAATTCTAAGGGACAAGAATGGGGGTATAAGGGGGTATGGGATTTTTCCTTTTTGAGAAATGAAAACGTTCTAAAATTGACTGAGGTGATGACAGCACAACTTTGTGATGAATACGAGAGCCACTGAGTGTGCACTTTTTACGGATTGTGCAACGCATGGGACTGTACGACACAGGGAATCCTGTGGTGCAAGATGGACTATGGTTAACAGAACAAATATGAGAACATTGTCTCACGAACTATATAACAAGTATATAATACTAATACAGGGTGTCAATAACTGGGTGGGTTGGGGGAAAAATACACCTAATGTAAGATATTGGCTATAGTTAGTAGTAATGTTTTGACGATGCTCTTTCATAGTTTGTAATAATTGTTTCACAACAATGCAAGGTGATGGTGGTAGGGTAATGTATGGGAGCTGTGTATGATGATATACATGTTTGTTTTGTAAGCTCACACCTTTTACTATACACGTATTGTTTATGGGTGTTCATGTATGAATGATAAACTTCAAATTTAAAAAGT
The DNA here is from genome assembly GCA_029593785.1 of Cabassous unicinctus. Taxonomy (NCBI): domain Eukaryota; kingdom Metazoa; phylum Chordata; class Mammalia; order Cingulata; family Chlamyphoridae; genus Cabassous; species Cabassous unicinctus. The sequence continues at coordinate 5,737 of JAQZBX010103817.1, read as the reverse complement.
TTTTAAAAGATGTATATCTCATAATAGACTCAAGGACTATATAGTCCTGGTTTTGTGGATCTTTTACATCCATGTGGGATGGGCTTGTTTCTCGTGCCCAGTCTACATGGAGGTGAGTTCTTGCTCTTAGAATTCCCAGTGCCCCTAGCGATTCTGCCGCATGAAAACTTTTTTTCTGACAGTCATGAATATTGCCAGCAGTGCTTTATTTTGGAGCATACAGTGCAGAAAAGGAGTGCAGTATGTATCTAGAATTCTAACAGTCACATTATGACCTTTTAGTGACTGCACCTCCAAGAGTGTTATCATGCTTGGGAAAATGGAGAAATTGAGTGAGTTGCAATAGAGCAAGTGAACAGAAGAGCTGACATTAAATTTAAGAACATCCTCATTCCTAGTCCTCCTCTCCAACTCCACATCACATAATTTTAAGAGATGGTTGGAACAGGAGGAAATTAGCAAAATAAAATTTATCTGCAAAAGAAAGAAAGTAGAAAGGAACATAGTAAATTTAAAAGGAAATCTGCACAGAGCTTGGAATCTCCCCAGAGGCTGTGGTTTAAAGATTTTTCGAGTCTTTAGACCTAGAGTTCTCTGTATGAGTAACTGTCATAGAGGACTCTACTTCTAGGCCAGGAGGCATCTCTGACTGCCATGGTTTCTCTAATTTAGGTGGCAGTCCTTTTCAGTAGGGGATAAAAATTTGATTTCACACCCTATAGCCATTTTCCCTTTTCTGTTAGTGGAAGAATCCACCTTGGTTTAAGGAAGCAATGCACCCAGCTGAAACCTCTATATCCCAGTCTCCCTCATATCTACATGTGGCCAAGTCACTAAGTTCTAGGTCAAAGAGCCATAAGTGCAAATGTTAGTGTCAAACTTCTGGAAAAACTCCTCGAAAGGAAGGGGCAATCCTTTTTTCCTCCTTCCTTCCTTCTTGTTGCCTGAAATGCAATGGCTTGAGCTCCAAAAGACATGAGCATGAAGCGACTCTGAGGATGGAAACCAGTATAGTGGATCAGGGACACAGAAAAAGCTGGTCCCAGATGACATCATGGAGCCAACAGAGCAGCCCTGGACTATCTGCCTCCAGAAGCCTGTAGCATGAGAGAATAAACCTTGGAGAGTTAAGCCATTGAAGTCGGATGTCTGTAAAATTCCTAAGTCAAGCAACCATTTCCATATGTGTTTATGGATTTATTTCTACCTAAGAAAACCCTGCTACGAGCCTTCCCTTGCATGTGACTCTTCCCTCCCCTTTAATCAGTAGGTATTTTCACAGATTCAAGCCTTACCAAGCAGCTTTTGCTCCACAGCATTTCGCAGGGACTGGTGCCAGAAGTACAGTAGACCATTGGGCTTCTCCTGGACCCACTGTTTGGTGGCATTGCGGAAGGCAGCCCAGTGCAACATGGTCACTTTGTAACGATTCCTGTAGCCCAGCATCTCCAAAACCTGGAGTATCTCATCCTCAGCCAAACCACAATGCGAGATGCTCAATAAGCACAGGGCGTCAGCCACCCAGCCATCCAGACCTATGAAGACAACATCATGAGGATGATAGTGATAAAAATAACAGCTAACATGTGCCAGGTATCATTCTAAATGTTTTGTATGATTACCCAACTTATTTTTTCCCAATAATCCTAGATACTATAACTGTCCCTATCTTACAAATGAGGCAAATAAAGCACAGAAAAGTTAAATAACTTACCCAAAGTCACATAGCTACTAAGTGTAGAACTGGGATTTGAACCCAGACAGCCTGATTCCAGAGCCCATAGTCTTAACCATTAAGTTTCAACTATATTTTCACAATACATCCAAAAATATAGTTACAAACTGACAGGCTTACCAATTGTTACGTTAGGCATTTCTGTGGAGCAGTTTTTATTAAGGTTTCCAAACACCAAATTTACATTTATGGGTGTGAGTGATTTTTGCTGGATGATTGTTCTCCTGCCACATGAGCATATACACCACTTGAGCCAACTCTTCCTTTCTCCCCTGACCCTTAGGTGTTTTCAACCACAACTGGATTTCCCACTGGCTTTCTGGTCAACCAACTATAAAGAGCCGCTGAAGACTACTGAGAGAAATAACAACATGGTTTACCATTCCAAATTGATTTCCTATGCTAGGATTGGAGAACGAGCCCAAAGTACCTGCAATCTTTAAGTAAAAGCAGCTGTGCAAGCCTCCTCTGACATTTACCCCTGTGTACCCAGGGCTGGGCTCTCTGGACCTGAATGGGGTCGAGTGGTCAGGGCTGGGAGGGGGGAAAATCACCTGGGAAAGGAGCTTTTCTGCTCAACCTGGAGAGGTGGGGTAGCATAGCCATGGGCCACTTTGTCTGAGTGACTCTTCCAGGGCACAGAGACCCTGTTTCCACCTATGGGGGGAGGGTAGGTGGGGAAGACACACTAAATTTGAAGTCACTTTTCTATGCAGAGACACAAATATATTAGAAATATAAACATATTAGACATATAAATATATTAGAGCAAAAAATGGGACAGGGTAGTATGTTGAAGTACCAATCAATGTGGCTTTCATTCTGCATCTTTTCTGTTTCTCGCTCTCCATCCCCACCCACCGCACCTCAGCTCCATTTCAATTCACTGCCCTTAAGTAAAGGCTGTTACAACAGAAATGCAGAGAGAAAAACTCAAGTTTCAAAATAGACTTTTGAAGATCTGAGCAGAGACAATGGATTGAGAGAGTAAATTTTGAATTTCAAAAGCCTGACTTGAGTTTCACAAGACAAATTGCTGACCAACTCACGGAATACGTCTCTTTCCACAAACAACAGACTCCAACAATTACAGGATGGTCTAAAGAGGAAGTGTTTTCTACCCAGGAAGAAAAGATATTTTGCTAAACTGAGAAACGGAGGAAAGAGCCAGAGAGAGGAGGGCAAGGGAGAAGGCCTCTTGGAAGAATTCAGACTTGGAGCCTGTGCCCTCTGCTGGACCCAGCCTAGCTTTGAACTGGGAGATGCACCTGGGGACCCAGCATTAGAGGGGACCTGAGCTCTGCTTCTCATTGAAAGCCTGGGAGGCAGCAGCCTTGCAGCTTTCCCAGGGCCAGTATCAAGACCTACAGGCCCCCAAGTGGTGCAGTGAGCAGCTGACATTCCCCATCTGGAATGTACAGCACCCGCAGGAAGACTGTAGGCTCCAGAAGAGAGCAGAAGTTAGCTGAGGAGAGGGGCCTCCTCAGTTCAGATGAAGGAATGTGGCAGCTGATAGCAACAAAGATCAAACAACCCCCAAACAAATGGGAACACAGGCATCCTCAAGAAGAACCAAAAACAGAGGTAGGCCAATGTCCATCTGGGGCCATATCCACCTTGGTGGAAGACAGCAGGGAACATCCAGCCCTAAGGTCCTAGAACCTTGATTGATGACATTGATGACATTAGAAAGGCACACTCACTTGACTGAAAAAATCCTGAATTGACTGAAAATAAACTAAACTGACAGAATTAACCTGAATTGACTAGATTAGGTTTCTGCCTTCAGGAGGACTGTAAGCTCAAAAGAGAGATTAAATTGAGTTATAGAACTAAAAAAGGCCCATTTCTGAAGACTGCTGAGAAATATGACTGCAATAATTTTTAGCATAAAATGCCCCATGCAATATTTGGGACACACTTATACTAAAAAGTATTTGTTGCTTATCTGTAATTAAAATAATTTTTAGTATCGCCCATGCAATATTTGAGACATACTTATATTAAAAGATTATTTGTTGGGAGAGCAGATGTGGCTCAAGCAATTGGGCACCTGGTTCCCACATGGGAGGTCCTGGATTCGGTTCCAGTGCCTCCTAAAGAAGATGAGCTGCAATGAGCTGTGAGTAGAAGTGGCTGAAGCAGTTGGGCACTCGCCTCCCACATGGGAAGTCCCAGGTTTGGTTCCTGGTGCCTCTGAGGAAGATGAGCAGACAGATGAAGGAGCAATGGGGGCGGGGAGGATAAAAATTAAAAATAAATAAATTTTAAAAAGATTATTTGTTGTTTATCTGAAATGCAAATTTTACTTGGAGTCCTGTATTTTATCTGACAACCCTATCCCTAGACCCTCCTCCACCTGCTTCCCTGGGCAGGGGTCCACTACACATCTTTCTAGCTGTGGACCCCAACTTAGCCTGTCAACTCTGGCCCAGGCCTACCTTCTCCAGAAGCCACAGTGTCTGAATTTGCCTTTCTTTTTTTAAAAGTCCAGCTATAGTCTTCAATCCAACGCTTCAGAATCAGTCCCCAGAGTTCCTGAATAGAGACCACCTCCAAATACTTCTTCATACACTGAAACTCATTTCTGTAGATTCTGCATTCTTTAAGTTCATTGGCTAGGATTGTGAGTTTTAAAGGGTTCAGGTTTGTTTTTTGCCTCAAAACTTGTTTGTTTTGTTGGAAGGGGTCTTTGTTGGGAATGGAGAGATGCTGTCTGAAGATGTTTAGTTTTGCTTCTTCATCTACTGTGCTAATGAGCTCCACTGTCCTCACATCTGAGCGGGCAGACAGTGATTTGTAGGCCAGGCTGGAGGAAACAGTACTCATGATAAATTTGCAATGAGGAGAGAGGGAACATGGCAGCCAGGAAAAATCTTTTGCCTGGTGGAGAGATTCAAAGACATTTTTTCTTTTTAATTTTATTGTGGTAACATATATATCTAAAACAAAATATCCATTTTTAAGTGTACAATTCAGTGGCATTAATTACATTCACAATGTTGTGCTACCATCACCACCGTCCAGTCCCAAAGCTTTTTCATCGCCCCAAGAAGAAACTCTGTACCCATTAAGAGTTCATCCCCCATTCCCTACCTACCCCCACTCCAGCTCCTGGTAACCTCTACTCTACTTTCTGTCTCTATGAAGTTATTTATTCTAGAGATTCAAAGACACTTTAAATTTTAAAGACTTTAAAAATCCTCTGATGATGGTTTCCAAACTTGCAGTAGGTGAAATATAGGGAGTAAGAATACAGTAAGGGTTGGGATATAGTTATTGATAGTAACTTTTTATAATAAGCAACGTGGTGATAAGAAAATACCAATTAATGCTCAACAGAACCATATTTGTGCCTCACTTATCTTTTATGAATTTGTTGGTTCAAACATGGACACTTAAAAGAGTTTCCTACAAACAATAAAATCACATTCTTCTGAGGAATAATCTAACAGTGATAACCAAAGGAAATCTAAAAGAGCACTGATTGAACCATTCAAAAGAAAAAGAAGACATTTTTTTATGCTGAAGAATTGTCCCTTAGAGCAGCAATACCACCCAAAGCCAAATGGCTGTATGTTGGAATAAGATAACCAATACCTAATAAAACCACTTAAACAGCCTTTATCACCCCTCTTTGCTAATAACAACTATCATTCACCGACTGCTTACTTTGCCAGGGTGTTGAGTGTGTCTTCAAAGCAGTGGAGGCAGCTGAAGCACAGAGGGACTGAATGCCTCACCTAACTCATCCTGACAGCCAGCGGCAGAGCTAGGACTCAAACCAAGGATCCGGCTCCAGCAGCAGGCTCCCAAGCACTGCACAGACGGCTGCAGGTATGAGGACTGCCTGGCCAGTCCCTCCTCCTCCACTCACAGAGCTCTACTTCAAGCTTTTCTTCCAGCAAGCCTTCCCTGCAGGTCAAATGCCATCAGTGGAGGCTCTCATGACACTACCAGGTTACCCATGGCAGTGCTCATCATGGTTGCAGTTTCATACTT
>JAQZBX010103816.1:0-11004 GCA_029593785.1 Cabassous unicinctus | reverse complement strand
TAAGAGAGAAAAATAGGAATAAAATAGGTTCTTGCTTGTGAAAATGTAAAATGTAAATAGTAGTAATGAAAATTGCTAATAAGACTTTGTATAATTTCTTTAACATTTTAGTGCAGTTTTATTGAGATATAGTCACATACCATGGAGTCCATCTAAAGTGTACAATCAGTGGCTTTAATGTAATCACAGAGTTGTGAATTAATCACTACAATCAATTTTTGAACATTTTCATTATTCCAAAAAGAAATGCCCTTTACCACTTAACAGTCACCTCACAGTCTCTCTATCAATTCCAAGCCCTACATAACCACTAATTTATTTCCTTCTCTATAGATTCACTTATATTTACATTTTATATATATTGAATCTTACAATATGTAGTACTTTGTATCTAGTTTCTATCACAGACCATAATGTTTTTAAATTATTATTATAATTATTATTTATTTTCCATTAGAAAATTTGTGAGCTTACAAATCAATTATGTATAACATAGAGGATCCCCATACCTCACCCCACCATAAGTACCTTGCATTGTTATGGCACCTTTGTTAAAAATGAAAAAAAAGAAATCATAAATATATTACTGCTACCTATAGTCTAGCTTATATTTGCTGCATTTTTTTTCCATAAACTACCTATCATGTATTAGTACTGTACATTTGTTACAGTTCATGACAGAATGGTCTTGTATTTGTATTTTTAACCATATTCATGATCCACAACAGGAATCTCTGTGTTATCCAGTCCCATGCCTTGCACAATCCATCCAAAGTGTACACTCCATACTCTGTTGCCATCTTGGGTCCTCCCCAATTTCCTTAATATTTTGCTGTTAATTAGTCAATGAAACATGGAAAGAAGAGAGAAGGAGAGAGGAAATAATTTTTAACTTATATTTATTTTTAAATTGACTTCCTAATATTTAATTTATATAGAACAAAATGCACCATTTTCAAACATAAAGCTAGATGAGTTTTGAAAGCTCTACACACTCATGTAATCTACACGACAGTTACGATATGGAATATTTCTATCATGGCATAAAGAATGTCATGTAATTGGCAGCCAATCACATTTTATAATTTTTGTAATACATTCTTCCATTCACAGATAAAGAAAAATTTGTATTTCCTTGTAAACAGTGAAGGAAAGACACAACTCCAAAAAGCTGTTTTCCTAACAAGGAGACCATAACATAATTAAACTTAACTCTATACATTTCATATATGCCTATTAGTGTGACAGAAGAAAACAAGGAAGTCTGGAGTAAGAACTTCAATAAAGAACCCGTGACAGTTTGAATTTTGTGAATTCCAGGAAAAGATTATGTTCATAAACTAATCTATTCCTGTGGGTGTGCTCCCTTTAATTGCATTAAATTCGGTTCAGGGCCTTTTGATTAGATTACTTGATAAGATCACTTCAGGGCTTTTGATTGGACTACTTCAGTGAAGCATAAGCCATCTTCCTTCTTGCCCTCTTGTTGGGTCTGACATAAAAGAAGACAGAGAGAGAGAGACACTCAAGTAGAAAGGAAGCTGCCATTTTTCATTCTGCCATGTGATATAGAACTCAAGGATTACTAGCAGCCAAAGCTTAAGCATGAAGCTCCCAAAAGGCTGGGACAATGGAGCAGTTTATGGCTGATGTTTGATAGCTTATAGCTGAACTCGGGAAGAAAGCAGAACAGCAGAGATTGAGAGAGGAACCCCAGAAAGAGTCAAGCCCTATGCCTGGTTGCCCACACTGATCTCTGGGAGACAGTAGATTCTGAAGGCGAAGGCAGGGAACTCGGCAGAAATCGGCTCCCATCTTTGCCATGTGGCAGGGGACCAGGATCACCAGTAGTGGACTGGTACAGAAGCATTTCTGATGGTGTTTTGATTTGAAATTTTCATGGCTTCTTGACTCTAAGGTTTTATACTAAAAAAAATCCCCATTATAAAAGTAAACCCATTTCTAGTACTTTGCATTGGCAGCACTTTGGCACACTAAGACAAACACTCTAATAATTGTGGCTGGCTCCAAGCAAAAATGCACCTTTCTGGGTGGACATCATTCTCCAAAACCTGTGTTAACCTTAACTCTGCATAAAGACCAGAATAGACTGTCCCAGCACCTGAATCTGGAGTGCACTGGCCAATTTCACTTGCCTGGGCAAGGATGCAGTTTACAGGACCTTCTTGCTGACTCTTAAGCAGGAAACCACTGACAATTTTAAATGCAAGACCTTGCTCCACTCTAAAGCCCAACCACACCAGGGCCTGGGCAGTCCAACTATTAGTGTAGAGACATAGGATCAAAACCTTGGACTCTGATCTTTCTCTGTTTTTCCTGTTTTTGTCTTTGTTTTTTCCACGAGTGCTCTCCCATGAAGAGACTGAGTTTCAGGCTTCCTTCTCTTTATTTTATTGCACTTGTGTTAATTCACTTCCTTCTCCCATTTCTTTGCCCTAAATTGTTTCTTTTTTCCTTCCCATTACCCAAGTTCTAGAAGAGATCAAATCTTAGAATAAAGGCTTAAGTTTAATTTTAAAATATTCTTTGTTTGGACCCATGAAATAACTGTAAAAACTACTTAAGGACAACTTTTATTAATATATAGACTAAGGATCCACAAAAGTTTCCTCAAGAATCCTGGTGTTACCATAAATTACATATATTTTAATATTGCTAATTATGTACAAATATTAAAATACATATAAATGCTTCATGCTTGAAACATACATAATTAGATAATAGAAAAAATTTACAAATAGAAATGCATTATGAATTAATTAAAATTATTTATAATTAAGTGCTTTATTTAGGGTTTATCTGTCTGAAAAACTCACCAGTTTGAATATGGTACTGAAGGTTACAACCAAAAGTCCTTTTGTGTTTGGTGTTCAAAACTCAAAACTTGATCTAACTTGATCTTTCCAAGATATTGTGGAAGCATAGTTGAGCAAAGAAAGGTGCTATCTACGATTCATTGACTATCAATGACTTTTGAACATCTCAAGATTGTATCTCATCTTTTCTTGTTCTGCCATAGGTAAAAACACTATTTGTGTCATTGTAATGGCAAACAGGAGTAAATAAACATGGCTTTAAGTGTTTGTCTGGATGATCTAGAATATGTTTTATGTATTCTTTTGTATTTATTTCATGCAAAATTTTTATTGACTTGTAGCATATGTGTAGAAAAGTACACAAAGAGCAAAAATACAGACTAATGAAATATCTGAAAGTGAATATACCATGTAACCAGCACCAAGATCCAGAAATATTACAACCAGTATCCTAAAACCTGAAAAGCCCTACTGCTTATGTCTAGCAACTGACTCCTCAAGGGTAACTACTAAACTGTTTTTAAAACACATGGCTTAGTTTTGTTATGCTTTGACATTTATATAATTAAAATCAGGCAGAATACTGATTCTGAATATGACCTGTTTTACTCACAAAATATTTGTGTAATTTATCAATGCTGCACATTTGCAGATTATTCAATTTCATTATTTTATAATATTCATTATATGATTATTCAAAATATATTTATTCAATCTTCCATAAATGGGTATTTTGATTGTTTTCAGTTTTTTTTCTCCTAATTGCTTTTGGATGAACATTTTTAGGCTTTTCTATTGGATACAACTGGTGATGAAATTCCTGGGTCATTGTATATGTATATGTTCACCTCTACTTCCTACTGTTTAAATCTCCAACAGCAATGTGTGTGACATCCAGTTGCTGTACATCTTCACCAATAATTTATATTGTTTTTTTTAAATTTAATTTATCTGGTGAGTACATATATGTATATAGTCATGTTCTATGAGGTTTATCTTTTTATTTCCCTGATAAATAATGCAGTTAACAATTTCCAATTATTAAGCACATTCAAAATGAGTTTATTAGCCTTTTGGATATGGAAGTTTTGCTGGGATCATTATCCTCTTCGTGTGTGTGTGTGTGTCTAAAAAGTGGGTGAGAATGATATATTTCTTCTTTAAATGTTTGGAGTCACTGAATATTAGAATCATCTGGCCTGAAATTGTCTTGTGGGGAGGGCTTCAATAACAGATATGATTGTTTTAATATACATAAAAAATGTCATCTTCAGGTTTATTGACAAGAAATATATAAGAAAGCAGAGTCCCCATTTAAGTGGAAGAAGCATTCAGAGTGGAGAAAAAAATAAGAAGAAAAAGGGACAATTTAAACAAAAGATGAGGCTGTAGAGGATTCTGCTTATTGACCTGAGATCCAGAAGATCCAATGCCGGAAGATGTGGTGAGAATAAAGCTAAAGTGAAAATGTGTTTTTTTAAAGCTGTAGTGGATTTAAAATATAAACTTAAAATATCCTCATAAAAATCAAACAAAAAAAGCTAGAAGTCCATAGTTGAAGTCTTTTCAAAACCTACAAACTCAAAAAAGTCCTTGGTTTACAACTGGATTATTAAGAAACTTAATCTACTAAAATGTGAGCTGTCAAGACAGGGATTTTAGTTTTATATTTTTACAGATATCTAGAATAGTATTTGGCACATAATGAGTACTCAATAAATATTAGTGAAATTGAAATGAATTTTGAAATAAAATTCTTCTGTGGATATTACTGATCACCAGTGCCTGTGTCAGAAACTATTAGATATCCACTAAAATACTCTCCCCTTTGGCAGTAACAGAAGTTACCTGGTTTCATTCCCTTCAAATGCCCGTGTTCAAGTATTGATGTCAGTGCAAACCCATATCCTAAATGGAAAAAAATTCTTAAAACACACTGCTAGTGGACATCAAGCAATCTCTGACACTGGTATGTGTCCAAAATTATACACAGACATTATTTATTGAAAATCCCTAGCCTCTTTGCAGCTAGGTGAAACTCTGTTCTTATTGATTGTCTCTAGGCAACCTGTGTAAATTCCAGGCTGAAACCTAAAATGTTGAATGCATAACTCCTCTAGGTTATTTCCTTTTCTTGCATTCAGAGACAAAGAACATAGAATCCAACTGTAGATAACAGTACATGGCAATAATTTACAAACTTCAGTGTGCATATGAATCACCTAGTGTTAAAGCTCAAATGATGGTTCATCACCATACAGCTGTAAACCAGAACTCTGAATTTCTAACAAGCTCCCAGGTGAAGCCAGTAATGCTAGGACATGGATTGCATGGTGAATATAAAGGCCTTAGGGAAGGACCAAGAAAAAGCCAAGAAGGAATCTAAGTCACTAAATGAAGGAGAGATGATGCACTGCCCTGTCAACCTGGGCTGTTTACATATAGCTGTCACATCAAAAAGAATAAACTTCTTGTATGTTAAATAACTGTGCCATTGGGTCATTCTCTCTTTTATAGAAACCTGGTCTTACACTAAATAAATACATTCTCAAAACAAATGTTTCCACTCTCATCTTGATGTGATAATACTATACGCCTGAGAGGGTATCTCTAGTTCTAATATTTTCAGTCACTTACAATGATGAAATTCTTTCCCCAACATTTTGAGTATTTTTCCATTAAGGATATAGGTTTGTGTTGAGCATTATATATATAAAAATATATAATGTTGGTGTTTAAAGCTTATCAACATAGAATATTAGGGGGAAAGAATAAGAAATTGCCTCCTCCACAATGGAGCAACTACAGATCATGGCATGATCATCAGATTTACAGGACAGATTGAAATCTATTAATTGCCAGTGAAAGACAGCCTTGCATAGACTAGCTTATTTGACCAAATAAAAAAGGGCCTGGAATATAAATGAGAAATGAGTTTTATAATTTGCTGGGGAAATGCAATTAAAGAATAGGCAGTGTAATAGACTTAGACTCATTTATAGTTTCCTACACAATGCCTCTTCTGCCCCCTTTTATTTGAACTTATAATTAGCACTATACCTAATAAATATATGTCTAGAGACTTAAATCTTTGATCCGTTCATGTGCCAGTTAAGTCCTGAATCTCAGAAGAGTTGCAAAACCCACTCTTCTTTTCACTGGACTTACCCAGTACAACTAACATGGAGATGATGATGGAAAATGCCCATACCAAGGAATAGAGTGTCTGCAACTGCAAGCCAGATTGTTCCATGCATCTGCCCATGGGACCTAGCCCTCCTCTCAGTGAGAAACAGAGTGGGCATCACCATCCCCCAATCCTCAAGATTTCTAATGAACAATGGACTAAAATAGGCTTATTATTATTCTATTATAGACTTATTGTCATTCTGGCAATGGAAAAACTTTTATCATTGATGTAAAATCAGTGGTCACCAGAGACTCTGAAGGTAGGGAGAGGGAAGAATAAGTGTGATATGGGGGCATTTTGGGGACATTGGAATTGTCCTGCATGACTTTGCAATGATAGATACTGGCTATTATATATTTTGTCATAACCTACAAAATTGCATGGGATGCAGTGTAAACTATAATGTAAACTGTAGTCCATGGTTAGTAGCAATGCTTCAATATGACTTCTTCAATTTTAGCAAATGTACCACACTAATGAAAGCTATTGTTGATTAGAGAAAATGCGGGAAGGGAAGGGGTGGGCATATGTGAATTCCCTTTATTTTTTATGTAACATTTATGTAATCTTAAGTTTCTTTAAAAATAAAAATTAAAGATTAAAAAAAGAACAGACTTTAATGCTTACAATATTATGTATCTATCGTTGTATAACAAATTACCACAAATTTAGCAGCCTAAAACAATTCTCATGCTATCTTACAGTTTCTATGGGTCAGGAGCATCATTGAGAGGAGACTTAGAGTAGGGTCTTAGGGAAATGAAGCTATTAGCCAGGCTCATTACTGAAAGGGTAGTTTAAGCAAAGAAAACAGATGGAGAAATGTTCCTTAAGGTATGAGTCTGCTCCTGTGGTCAAAGAAAAATGCCACTGAGGCCAGAGACAAGAGAATGAAGAGAATGAAGGCATGAGTAACAGAAGCCAAAGTTCCAGAAGAAAGGAAAATCATTTTTAAGGATTTTGGCTCTTATTATGAAGAAAATGGAGAAAGAACAGGGTTTTTTTTCAGAGAAGAGTTCTGATTGTATTCAAGTTTTATAAGGAGCCTCTAGCTGCTGTGTTGAAAATGGATTCAGCAAGAAAGGAGTAGAAGCATGAAGAATTATGAGTCTATTGCTGTAATTGAGGCAAAAGATTATGGCAGCTTAGACCACAATAATAGTGGAACTATTGTGCAATTGTATCAGATTCTGCATATATATTGAAGGCCAATATTTTTTTTCTTAATTTTTAGGTGTGACTTGTTATATCAACAATTTTTTTTCACTTCAATGTTTTTAACATTGGCAATTGGAAGGATGTAGTTCTTTGGGGAAGTCTGTAGAATGCAGAGAATTTTTGAAGTAAAAACAATCAGAGATAATTGTGAAGATACCTTTTGTTAGATAGAGGAAGAGGTCAAGTAATTAGTGGACTACAGAAGTCTAGTATTCAGGTTATTCAGGTGAGAGCTCTGGGATGATGATACAAATGTAAGAATCTTCATCAAAGAGGTGATATGCAAATCACTGAGTCCTTGATTTGAATTTGATAATATATAACATAAAATCAGAATGATACTATTTCTCTGAAATTTGGTGCCCTAAACACGTCTGTCCAAGGAATCTAAGCTAATCTTATTTACAGAGGGGGCTGAGGAGACAGGGGCTTCCTGATCATCCCTGTCCTTCCAAAAATGCATATGTCCAAAGGAGCTTCCTAAATTATAAGATGAAAAATTTCTTCCCTCTATCATCTTAGCTCCATCACCATTCCTCCTTCCTCCATTATCTTTTTTTCATTCCCTGATCTTCCCTCCTGTTTATATAGCAATGCAAAACTAAAACATGAAATATTATTACTAAACTTGTCAAAAGGCAAGTGACTTGTTGATATTTAAAATCACAAACTAGGAAAATCCTGCATCATTATCAATAGGACTTACAGTTTGAGAGGTTTTCCAGAAAAGATTATGGGCTTTAAGTAATTTTCCAAAGTTTTATAATCAGAGTTTGAATGTCAATATATGGGTTTAAAGCCTAAAAGCCATACTTGAACAAAGTCTCTCAAACTGACATTTTATAGGTTAATTCAACAACTTAGGGTCCAGACCTCAGAGCTATATGAAAGCAATCTTCTTTTTTTTTGGTGCCTGGACACCTCATAGATTGATACTTGTTGCCCAAACTCAAAAGTTAACAGTATTCTGAAGCAGAATGTAAATTTAATGAGCTGCTATGAAAAATCTAAATCAAGAATGTAAGAAATGTCTATCCTGGTCATTGTTCAGGACATTTCTATCCAGAGAGGATAGTCTCTACAGGAAATGTTTTCTTTATAAAGAGAGACTTTGAACAAGGGGCATTTTTGGTTATGGCCTCAAGTAGCCATATGCAAAAACATCCCACTTAACACAGAAGTAGACCTGTCAGGCAGACTGAACAGTATGTCTTACTATTAATCAGAGAAACACTTCACTGTCTTAAAATTGTGCCTGATACCTGAAGAGAATATTTACCTCCTTGATATACTCTATTATGTGTTCACTTCAGTTAATTAATTCTATCTTCAGATGGATTATACACATATGTTATATGATATTGCACAGTTCTTTTTTATATATCAGTTTTTCCTTTTTCATATCCATAATTGCCTCCATGAAGTGTAAATTGTTATAACTCTCAAAATTTAAAAAAATTTTCATGTATTAACCAAACAAAAATTTTGTATACTGTCCATTGTCTTAAATTACAAAATAGTATATAATAATAAAAATTATAAATGAACCATGATTAATCTGATTAACAAAATATATTGAAACATGAGAGATTATGGCTCAATATACAGAATATTCATGATAGCCAGATTTGCCCTTATTTGAAAAAAATGGTTATGAGTTAGATGATGATAAAAGCCACATTTAAGGGTGTTACAAAAAGAAGCCAAGCATCAAATAAGAGCTCAGTTACCAATATTTATGGTCCACCTACAGTAACTTTGGGCTGAATGTTGAGCCAGAAAATAGTTTCTAGATTCAGAAATGTCAGAACTGAATCACCAAAAAACCACATATAGTAGAAATCAGGTACAAATATTGAACTTGGAGTTGAAACATGGAAATGAGTTATCCAAACCAGAATATTGTATAAAAAGGGAGGCAAAATTATAAGCATAACAAGCTCTAGTTAATAAGCTGCACTGCAGAGAATGGGATTAAGTACTGGGCATTTGAATCCACAAATCTTGGTACAATTCATATTCTATCACTCTATGGAACACCAGCTTAAAATAAATGTATCTTTATTGTGAGAAATCTCTCTATTTCCCTGAAAGTCTCACTGAGCGGGGATTATGTTTCCTACATCAGAATATGAATATTTTATCTGCTCTATCAATTAATTGTGTTTAAACAGTTACAGAATTAGCAAGTGGAGTCCTCCTCTCTTTGCCAACCCAAATCACGGTTTGTTACACCATAACTTTCTCATGGAATTTTTGACTTCTGAATCCCTCAATGTGTAAATCAGAGGATTGAGCAAGGGTGTACCAATAGTGTAAAAGATGGCCACCATCTTGTCCACAGTAAATGTGGTTGGAGGGCAAGTGTATGTGAATGTACATGGAACAAAGAATAAGGTGACCACAATTATGTGGGAAGTGCAGGTGAAGAGGGCTTTCTTTCTTCCTTCTGCACTCTGGTTTCTCAGAGAATGTAAGATTAAAATATAGGAGATTATCAGGATTATGAAACTCACCATGCATATGGCCCCACTATTAAAGACTATGAGTAGACTTATGACATAAGTGTCCATGCAGGCAAGTTTCAACATAGGTTGCATATCACAATAATAGTGATCAATAATATTGGGAACACAGAAGGGTAATTTCAAAGCCAAGAAAATGTGCTAAAGAATGGGTACAAGATCCCACCCAGGCCAGATTCACCAATATGCTACAGACACTTCTGTTCATGATGCTTGTGTATCTCAGGGGTTTACAAATGGCCACATAATGATCGAAGGACATGAGGATGAGCACAAAAATCTCCATGCATGCAAAGAAGTGAACTGCAAAGATTTGGGTCATGCAATCATTGTAAGAGATGACTTTCTTCTCAGATACAGCATCTATTATCAATCTTGTTGCCATGGTTGTGGAGAAACAGGCATCAGCAAAGGATAAATTTTGAGAAAAGAAGTTCATGGTGCTTCCAAGCATCTGACTGTATCTGATGGTCATCACAATAAGTAAATTTGCAAAACGAGTTGAAAGATAAATAAACAAGAAGACTGCAAACACTATTTCTTCCTTTAGAACTTCCTGTGTTAACCCAAACATAATGAACCCCTTTACACTGCTGTTCAGATCCATGATTTTGGTAGTTGTGGATATCACACAGCTGAGAAATGGACTATCTGCAAAGAAAACTGAGAGTGTTGAAGTGGTGAGAATAATGGACTTGGACTCCAAATCATTACCTTACATAGTTCCAGTTGATGGACAACAAAATTCAGTGGTTCCAAAAAGTTGTCATACAGTAAAATCACGTGGAAATTTTTTCAAAAGTCTGATTCCAAGTCTTTAACTATGGGGACTTTTTGGGTGGAACAAGATTTTTTTTTCGGAAAAATTTATTAGGTGATTGTGCTTTCTGTCAGATTCTTAAATTGCTGATGTTTTTGGTATAACCTTATGCAAATCACTTTAATGTGTTAAAACTTTTACTTTATGAGAAAATGAGATTTTAAGACACTTTATTAAGTGTATGCATATGTATATAATATATGTGCATATATATTGCTCTCAATAACTAAAAAACAATATTCATATTTAATTCAAAAATATTAAATTTGGAGATTCCCTTTTGAGAAACATATTTCTTCATTTGCACACCTATTTGCATCCATTTTTATTGACATTTCAGTGTCTTTGTTGGGCTATACTTTAAGAAGAAATTATTTACCC
Organism: Cabassous unicinctus; assembly: GCA_029593785.1. NCBI lineage: Eukaryota > Metazoa > Chordata > Mammalia > Cingulata > Chlamyphoridae > Cabassous > Cabassous unicinctus. The sequence continues at coordinate 33 of JAQZBX010103816.1, read as the reverse complement.
AACTTTTGACTCACAATGGCCATGTTATTTTCA
>JAQZBX010103815.1:0-11017 GCA_029593785.1 Cabassous unicinctus | reverse complement strand
AAGCTCTCTCACCCCTTTGCCAGAGCCCTCCCACTCTCAGAAAAAGCTCCCTCTCACTGGGCCCTGTTACCTGGTTGCTGGGCTGGGAGTAATGGCTCATACCAGCCTTTTGTTTTCCCCTAAAGGTGGGGCTCAGCTGTCTATGTTAATCACCACAGGCAGGCTTAAAACTCACAAATCTCTACCGACCAGTCCATGCCATCAATCTGCACAGATAGATGTCCCAAGATTCTCTCTCCGTGCACCCACAGCACAGATCCCCAGGCAGGACCCTGTCCACAATCCGCCATCCTCAGGCAGCTCTCAGCAAGTGCCCTCCTAAACTGATGCCATCTTGCCTCCCAGAAATGCTTTCTTAACAAGTGTCAGCTGCTAGCATAATCTAATGTCTTGGAACATGGCAAGGCAAGATGGTGGGTCTGCCATTATCTGCCTTCTCCTCCAGGACTGCTGTCTCTATCAGCTTTGGCCATACTCTCAGTCTCCTTGGGCTTCTCTTTTTCCAGCTATAGGCGAACCTGGAGTCCTTTTTCTCACATGGCATGGTCAAATGGGAGTTTCCTTCCTTCATGTCCCTTTTCTTTCTGTATGTTCTCAGTTTACATAAGACCCAGCAAGGTGGCAGAGACCTAACCTGGTTTATAACTTACTGATGCAATCCAATCAAAAGCCCTAAAACAATATAATCAAATGTGATTTAATTAAGGTCCCTTAACTCAATCTATTCAAAAGTTCCCATCTACACTGAGTTTACAGGCACAGCAATGGGTTAGTTTAAGAACACAATTTTCTTGGGTCCACAAAAGAAAAACCAAGACACCTGCTTTCAATTCTTTTGTCTATATACCTAGTAGTGGAATTGCCTGATCTTATGGCATTTCTTTACTTAGCTTCCAGAGGTACTGTTAAACTGTCCTCCAGATTGGCTGCACTGTTCTGCATTCCCACCAACAATGAATGGGTGTTCCTGTTTCTCCACATGATCTCCAACACTTGTAGTTTTCTGTTGTTGTTTTTTAAGAGAAGCCAGTCTAGTATGTGTGAAATTATATCTCATTGTAGTTTTGATTTTCATTTCTCTAATAGCTAGTGATGTTGAACATCTTTTCATGTGCTTTTTAGTCATCTATATATCTTCTTTGTAAAAGTGTTCAAGTCTCTTGAGCACTTTTTTAAGCAGGCTGTTTTCATTTTTATTATTGAGTTGAAGATTTATTTATGTATGCTGGATATAATACCCTTACCATATATGTGATTTCCAAATATTTTCTCCCATTGCATAGGCTGTCTTTTATTTAATAAAATTTCATTAAAATACATCATTCATATGTGAACAAACATAAACCATAAATGTATAGTAAAATTTGTGAATTTACAAAACAAACATGCCTATCATCATACAAGTCTTCCATACATTTCCCCACCACCAACACTGCATTGCTGTGGAACATTTGTTATAAACTATGAAAAAGCATCATGAAAATATTACTAATAAGTATAGCCCCTATCTTATATCTGGTGTATTTTTCCCCCAACCAACCCAATTATTAATACTTTATATTAGTATTATGTATTTGTTATTGTTCAGGTGAAAACATTCTCATATTTGTTCTATTAACCACAATCTATCATCCACCATTGGATTCACTGTGTTATACAGTCCTATGCTTTGTACAATCCATTCAATGTGTACACTCAGTGACTCTCATTTTCTTCACTGAGTTGGCTCCAATCACCTCAGTCAATTTTAGAATGTTTCCATTACTCCAAAAGAAAAAATACCATACCTCCCTTATAACCCCATAATGTTGTCCATCAGTATTGAAAAATTACCTTCTTGCCATTGTTGCAAAATATTACAGTTACGTTAGTTGTAATTTTGCCAAGTATCACCATATTATTAGCACTTTGTGAAAGAAAAACCTTCTTATATTTATACTATTAACCACTGTCTTCAAACACCACCAAAATTACCATTCTATGCATTCCCTAAGTTATTTTCTTGTTTCCTTTCAGTTGACATTTACTTCCACAGACTACTATTTTCAGCCACATTCACATTTATTTATTTATTTTTATTGTTCATAAAAATCAAGATTTTTCACAGTACACACTGTTATTTATATTCATTATAATGTGTTACTCTCAACCATATTCATATCCACACTTTTACAATTAACCTCATTAATAATGCTAAATATTATAAGCATCATATCCCTTTCTCAGCCCACCTACTGTTTCCTAGTAACCTATCCTCTGGAGTTTACCTTTGTGAGTTTGCTCATCATATTTACTTCATATTAGTGAGAACATACATTATTTGTCCTTTTGTTTCAGATTACTTCACTGAAGATATATCTACCTATTCACTTTCTTCACACATTCGTTTGAAGTGAAAAGTTTTAATTTTGCCCATTTATCTATTTATTCTTTCATTAATTGTTCTTCGGTTATAAAGTTTATGAAACCATTGACTTCCACAAGGACATGTCTATGATTTCTACATTATCTTCTAGGATACTTATGGTCCTGGATCTTATATTTAGGTCTTTGGTCCATCTTGAGTTAATTCTTTTTTTTTAAGATTTATTTATTTATTTATTTACCCCCCCTTGCTGCTTGTGTTTTACTGTGTCCATTCGTTGTGTGTTTCTTCCGTGTCTGCTTATCTCCCCCTTGCTGTGAGGTCCTGCTGCAACAGCCCAACGCACCGGGCAGCCAGCCTGCTATCACAAGGAGGCCCCGGGAAGCGAACCCTGGGCCTCCCATATTGTAAACGGGAGCTCTATCCATTGAGCCACACCGGCTTCCCTTGAGTTAATTTTTGAATAAGGCATGAAATAGGAATCCTCTTTTATTCTTTTCTGTATGGATATCCAGTTCCCGAAACATTATTTGTTGAGGAGGCCATTCTGTCCGAGGTCAGTGGAACTGGAGGCCTTGTTGAATATCAATTGGCAGGTCTGTTTCTGAACTCTTAATTTGGTTACAATGGTCAACATAACATTGTCTAACCTTGTGCCAATACTATGAGGTTCTGAACATTAGCTCCATAGTATGCTTTAAAGTCAAGTAGCGTGAATCCTCCAAATTTGTTTTTCCTTTTCAAGATGTTTTTGACCATTATCTCCAAATAATTCTGATAATTTGCTTTTTTATTTCTGTAAAATATGTTGTACATTTTGGGGGATTGCATTGCATCTGTGAATGAATTTTAGTAAAGTTGACATCTTAATGATATTTTTTCTTCCAATCCATGGACATGTAATATCTGTTCATTTATTTAAATTTCTTTGATTTCTTTATCAATATTGTATAGTTTGCTGTATGCACGTTCTTTGCATCTTTAGCTATGTTTATTCCTAAATAATGTATTCTTTTAGTTTCTATTGTAAATGGATTTTTTCCCTTGATTTCCTCCTTAGATTGCTCATTATTACTGTAAAGAAACGGTTCTGATTTTTCCATGTTGATCTTATATCCTGCCACATTTTTGAACTTGTTTATCAGCTCTAGCAACTTTGTTGTAGATTTTTCAGGATTTTCTATATATAAGATCCTGCTATCTGCAAAGAGTGAAATTTTTCTTCTCTCTTTCCAATTTGGATACCTTTTATTTCTTTCCCTTGCCTAAGTGCTCAAGCAAGAACTTTGAATAAGAGTAGTGACAGTGGTCATCTTTGTCTTGTTCCAGATCTTAGAGGGAAAGCCTATAGAATTTGTATTAAGATGTTAGCTGAGAGTTTTTCATATATATGGAATGGGTTTCCTTCTATTTCTATACTTCAAAGAGTTTTTTATCAAGAATATATGCTGAATTTTCCTGAATGCTTATCCTACACCAATAGAAATGGTCATGTAAATTTTCTCCTTCAAATGGTTACTTTGGTGCATTAAATTATTATTTTTAATTCATATTTTCAGCATCATGGAGACACAAGTAAAGATCTCCCTATTCTTTTATTTTATTTTTTTATTTTTATTTTTTTGTTGTTGTTGTTAAAAATGGAAATTTTTCACAATACATACCAATATTTGTAAAATGATATATAAATACATATGCATATATGTGCATTTGCTTATATAAATGTTATTTTATATATATTTATATATATATATATTTTAAAGGTGCTTAGATTACCTAATTATTACTTGGAAATTACAGGGATTCCCATTGTCCCCACTTCCCACACCTCCCACAACATCCCATACTAACATCCTTCATCAGTGTGGCACATCACCCGCAATGGATATACACATCCTGGGGCCTTGCCACCAAGCATAGACCACATTTCACATCATAGACCACCCTCTCTCCCACACAGTTCTGCATGGTATATGCTGATGCAAAATGGCCTACATCTGTCGCCGCAACGCCACTCATGACAACCCCCAAGTCCAAAAAAAGCCCCTGTATTTCAACTGTCCCTCCCCTCCCTGCCCCGAAAATGTCCAGTGTCTCCACCTCACTGTTACAATTTCTTCTATTGCTTGTATCACAATATATGACAGAACACCACCAAGTCCATTCTAGTCCATAGATACTCCCCCAATCCTGGGGTGTTTGAGATGGTGATGTCCACTCCACCTCCAACTGAGAGAGGGTTTATAGCCCATGGATACGGTGGATGGGATTATCCTGCCTGCAGCTGCAGGCCCTCTCCATTCCCTGGGATGGCCATTGCCCATAGTCGTCTCCTTGCCAGGTGTCTTAGATGAGTGCATTGAGCTGTAGGTTAGGAGTTGCAGCTGCACCGAGATTGCAGGCACAGCTGGCACATAGGTAGGCCAGAGGCTCCAGTCTCTGGAAGTACACCTGAAAACTCCAGCATCACATATAGGTTTGAATAGAAGGGACTCATGGACTATGTGCAAGGAGGATTTTTTGAGTCGACTCTGTCACAGGAGCACAGATTCCAAAGAGGGCCCACTAATAACGCATCAATCTCTGGGGCATTCCCCACTTATATAGGACCTGGGTGTCTCCAGAGCCCTCAGGAGCCCCTCTGTGTGGGGTGATATCCACCTTTGTGTTCTATGAGATTCTACTGAGGTGTGCATGAGCATTACCTCTGGGGTGACCTCCCGACTCTCTTTCAAGTCTCTTAGCCAGATGAACTCATTTCTCTTTACTCTTTCCCCCTTTTATTCAAAGTCTTTATCCAATCGTGTTGCCAGTTGGCACTTGGTATTAATCCCTCATTGCTAGGGAGGCTCATCCCCAGGAGTCATGTCCCATGTTGGGGGGAAGGTAATGCATTCATATGCCAATGTGACAGTTAGGGTCATGTGTCAACCTGGCTAGGTGACTGTGTCCAGATGTTAGATCAAGCGAGCACTGCCTGATTGTTACTGTGAGGGTATTAAGTGGATTTAAATCATCAGTAAGTTGGTCGCATCTAAGGCTGAACACATCTGGGTAATTATTTTCTTATGTTGAACCATCCTTCCATACCTTGAATAAAACCCACTTGTTCATGGTGTATAATTACTTTGATTAGTTGTTGGATTTGGTTACCATGTATTTTGCTCAGGATTTTTGCATCTACCTTACTTAAAGGTATTGGTCTATAATTTTTATTTCTTGTAGCATTTTTATGTGGATTTAGTATTAGAGTGATGGTGGCATAAGAGAATTAGTTATGTAATGTTCCCTCCTCTTCACTTTTTTGGAAGAGTATGAGGAGGATAGGTATTAATTCTTTTTGGAATGACTCATAGAATTCATCTGTAAAGACATGTAGTTTTGTGCTATCCTTTGTTGGAGATTTTTGATGACTGATATAATCTCATTATCTGAGAGTGGTCTGTTGATGTTTTCTATTTCTTCTTTCAAAAGTGTACATTTCTCATGTGATTCTAAAAATTTGACCATTTTACCTAAATGTTCATTTGTGAAAGACAATTTTTCATAGTATGAACTCAGGATACTCTTTATTTCTATGGAGTCAAAAGTGATGTCACTTCTCTCTTTTCTGATTTTATTTGCAACTTCTCTCCTCTATCTCCTCTATCTCATAGCAAAGTCTCTGTCCTTGTGTCTTCTCCAATTCCCTGTGACATCTGGCATCTACTGGCTTCTACTGGCTTCTCTGGGCTTGTACTGACTGACTGCCTATAAGGACTCTGTAGTCATATGGATTAAGACCCACTCTGATGCAATTTGGTGTCATTTCTGAATAAGATCTTTGAAAAAATGAGTTCAAAGCTTAGTTAATATCATCAAATATCCCATTTATAAATGGGTTTACATCCACAGGATGCAGTTTAGGATTTGAACAAATCTTTTCTGGGGTACGTGATTCTACCCTCCGTGGTAAGTTTCCACCAATTCTGTTTGTGTGTGTGTGTGTGCATACCCTTTTGAAATTGCTATTTCTTCTTTTTGATAGAATATTTTATCATTATATAATTTCCCTGTGTCTAATTTTCCTTGCCCTAAAGTCTAGTTTATAAAACATTAATATAATAGATACTGTATGTTAAGGCTTAAGTCTGGTAATTTTCATTTTCATTTTCTGACTGTTCTCTCAGTTTTTCTCTATCTTTTCTTTTTCCTTCCTTTTTGTGGCATTCTTGGACAAATTTTAGAATTCCATTTTTATTTTTCTATAGTGCTTTTGAGTGTCTCTTTGAATAGATTTTTGGGGGATTTCTAGATATTATATTTCTTATACAACATTTTTCAGTCTTTTGTGTCATTGTTTTACTATTTTGCGTGAAATGTAGAAAACTTACCTCCATTTATATCTCTTTTCCTTCCCCATCTATAACATAATAATCTTAAAGTTTCCTCTACACACATACATAACCACATAAAAGACCATTGTAAATTTTGCTTCCACCATGTAAACATACTTTAGAAATCTGAAGAAGAGGTGGAAATGTTATTTTTCTTACCATATATTACCTCTTCTGTGTTTTCCTTCCTTCCTGATTTTGCAAGTTTCTCTTCTTTTTACATTCCATTTCTTGTTAAAGAAACTGCTTTAGTTTATATTTTACAATAGGTCTGTTGGTGACAAATTCTATTATCTTTCGTCTGAGAAAGTCTTCATGTTCCTTTAATTTCAGAATGATACTTTCATTGGATATGGGACTATGGTCTGATAGGGCTATCATTTCATTGTTTGAAAAATATTGTGACAGTACATTCTCATTTCCATATTTTTGTGGTCTCATTCAATTATATTCCTATAACATATATGTTGTTTTTATCTGGAGGCTTTCAAGATTTTTGTCTTTGTCATTTGTATTCTGTTTAGAAAACCAAATGTATGTTTTGTCATGGATTTATTTGGAATTGTCTTGTTTGTAGATTGCTCAGGTTCTTAAATCTGTTTTCTGTTTTGTTTTCCAATTTTGCTTCCTTTGACACCTGTAAAGGAGTTAAGACATATTAATACTGCTGGGCAGGGTGGTTCAAGTTCACCACTAGGCCTTCAATGATAACACCCCAGACTGGAGAAGGAATGACACATCCTTCCTGCTCCCCATGTGGCTTCCAGTGACAGCTGGGAGTATGAACATTTCACTGCTGCCTTGGTGATCAAAGTCTTGATTCACCACTAGGCTTCCTCTAACACTACCTCACAGGGAAGGGAGAAGGATGTCTAGGCCTCTCATCTGTTCTTATTTTTTCTATACTTATTGGCATTTCCAGCTTATATGAGGCATAAAAAAAACCCAAGGAATTCCTTATCATATTTTATCTTGGGTTCCAAGGTCCTAGCCAATTCGCCACCTTCTCCCCACCTGTCAATGTCTTCATTTTAAAATTATATATAATGCCATTTTTTTTTTCAGTTTTACTTCACAGGAGGAATATACACCCTCCAGGAAGCAAAAGTCAGTTTCTAACACTCTTATGTGATCCTTGCTTGATTTTCTATACATCACTAATTTCTTTAATACAGGACTCATTCCATTATCACTAGCAACATCATGGCCATAGACATTTTGCTCAAACAAGAGAAGTGACATTATTTCCTGCCAAGCTATGCAGCAATGGAATATATCAGTAGAAGACCAAGAGTTCATATTCTGTCTCTAGGAGCAACTTCATGGTAAGTTAAATACTCACTGAGATATAACATCAGCACCTAATTCCTCTACTTGGCTCAATTATCTTTCCTGTGCAATTACTTGTTTAAATTTCAAAATAATTTCAAATTTATAAAAATGGGTCAAGTTTAATATAAGGACATTTTTCTGAACCAATTGAGAGTAATTTTCATATGTGATCTTTCAAGACTGAAATAATTTAGTGTGTAATGCCAGAAAGAGGAAGTTCTTCTAAATAAAAATAAACAGCACCACACAGAAAATCAGGAAATTAGTACAAATGTATTATTATTATATTATTCAAATATCTTATTCAAGTTTATCTAAGTCTTTCAATATTGTCCTTTAGAGATAATGGATACATTTCAGGACCATTTTTGAACATATTTGCTATGATTGCTTTAATATATCATTGGAAGAATTCCACACACTGTCCTTGACTTTAATGATTTAGATAATTCTTCAACCATTTTTAAACAGAAAAGAAGATGTAGAAAAGTGAAGAAGTTGTGAATAATATGGCTGTCAGCATTTTCCATGTTTCCACCATTAAAAAATCAACATGCCTAAGAAATTAAGAATCATGTACCACCATGATACAATTCTTCTTCATGAGATTCTTGATGACTGTTTACTGCAAAAACTATTCACTGCACTAATTTAATATGAAGTTCCAATTAATAAGGTTTTATTCTCTATTTATTTTTACATAAGTCTATTTATTTTGCTATCAATAACTATCCATATATTGCTATTGTTTTATTGTGCTTTTACATGTAAATGTGTACTACATTTTTGTAATACTAAATTATATTAAAACACTGCAAAAGAGGTCAGACAGTCTACAACACATCAGGGAATAGTCCCCACCAGGCTGCCCTCACTTCAGATATCAGCTTCAAATCAGGGCCACTCTTAAAAAGATCTAGTGGCTACAAATATTGGGGTACCTATGACCACAATTAAATTCAATAATCCACTAGAACAACTCTCAGAACTCAAGGAAGTGCTCTACTTAAAATTACAGATTCAGTATACCTAAAGGACACAAATGCATAGAAACGAGTATGGGAAGCATCCAAATACAAAGATTTCAGTTGTCCTCTTCCTATGGATTCATGGATGAATCCTCTTCCAAAAAAAAAGACAATAGAGTACACATTGAGTATTACCAGCCAGTGTAGCTCACCCAAGTTTTTGGAGTCCTGACTTTTTAATGTTGCTTGATCACATACTGTTCACATGACTGACCTTTAGTCTCTCTCCCTTTCCAGAGTTTGGAAGGTTGGAAATGATATGGTTATCCCAAAGCCTCTATCATAAGTCATACTGTTAACCTGTCTAGTGGCTAAAAACTCCAGGCAAAGATATTCTTATCAAGCAGGACATTCCCAGGACCTAGAGATTAAATTCCCAGTAGACAAGGGCAAAGGGCAAATCTCTTTTCAGGCAATGATAAGTCTTTTATACAAAATTTATTATAAAAAGTATATAATGATTGAAATCTAACTGTTAAAAATATGTAGTTATTATTTGAAAATATATATATTGTCCATTTTTCCATGAGGCTCAAAAGTAGTTTTGAATAAATAGCTAAAATAGTTAGATGATGCTTGAGAAGATGCTCTTTATTTTCTCCAGAAGACTTGAACAAAATCTGAAGCATGTTATAGGAGAAGATTTGATTGCTTTGTAAATAAAGAATGATTATAAGCAATTCAAATAAAAATATATGGTTTCCTAATGTAAAAACAAGCACTGGACTTTAACACGTGATACATAATGTAGGAATTGTTAAAAAAATGGTCAAAAATTTATGAAAACATACACTCAAGAATCCCTTCGAGAATATAAGCATTGCCTAATAAATGAAAACAGACCAATATGTCAAGTCCTTATAATATTGCAAGTAACTATGAATCTTATTATTCAAAAAATTGTAGCTGGTTGTTACCATAGGTTCTGAGGGTTGAGGGTGGAAAAAAAGAATAGATGCAACCTGAGGCATTTTTAGGACATTAGAATCTTTCTTCATGAACTTGGAATAATGGGTTCAGGCTATTTTAAATTTTGTCAAAACCTATAAAAGTGTATATTCCAAAATGTAAGCCAAAATGTAAACCATTGACCATGGTTAGTAGCAATGCTTTTATATTTATAGGAGAAGATTTGATTCAATTTTAACAAACATATCATCCACATGTAAAACGTTATAAATAAGGGAGAGTGGAAAAGGGGGAGGGCATTGTGTATATGGGAATCCTTTAGGTGAATTTTCTGTAAACTAAAGGTTCTTTGGAGCTAAAATGAAAAATATAAGACACTGGAGGACTATACGGAAGAAAATGTCATTGTACATATGAGACAACAGGTCTTACAGTTATGAAAGACATAGTGTTTAAATTTTTTTTAAATTTCTATTAAAAATTTATATTTTGTTATTTTTAAGTCATTACTTCATTTAGTTATTAATTTTACTTGGCTATTTTGTTGTCTTCATTTTTGGAGAGAGGCTTTGGATCACAGAAGGGTCACGACTGTGGCAGGGGAGGAGCACTGCTGTGGGGTGTTGTTGATGGGGAAGCATGGGGAGGGGTTCACCTGGGGCATGCCTCTAAGGCATATGAATATGTTCAGGTGTTCATGGAGCATTGTTTCCGTGGGTGGAGATCCATACAATGAATGAAAGAATATTGAATTCCCATCTTGGGGAGTTCTGCTTACATTCTCTAGGACAGCAAGAATCCCCTGAGTAAAAGGGCAGTGCCTAGTGAAGGAGGACTGATCATTACACCAGGCCCTTGATATTGATGACTGTACTTATGAAACTTTTCTTGTGAAATTGAATCTTAACCTAGTATTATGTACTGACTAAGAGTTACCTCCTGAAAGCCTCCTTCTTGCATAAATGTGGCCTCTCTCTAAGCCAAACTCAGCATATAAATGTACTACT
>JAQZBX010103814.1:0-11018 GCA_029593785.1 Cabassous unicinctus | reverse complement strand
CAATAAAGAGATAGCTTGAATAACGTGATAAATGAACTAGACCTTACAGACATCTATAGAGCAGTGCACCCCAATACAGCAGCATATATGTGCTCATGGATCCTTCTCCAAGAGAGACCATATGTTGGTTCACAAGACAAGGTGCTCATGGATCCTTCTCCAAGATCTTTTTTTTTTTTTAATGATTTTATTTATTTATTTATTTTTATATAGTCCTTTATGTCTTTGGCCATCTTGTCTTTCAACTTTTTAATTTGATTTTGGAAACTTGTATGAATCTCGCTGATTGTATGAATCTCAAATCCTGTGTCTCTTCTGGGGCATTGATATATTCCTTTTCTTGGCCATGTCTTCCATTTTTCTTAGTATGGCCTGTAATTTTTTGCTGATATCCAGGTATTTGATTATGATGGTAAGTTTGCTTTGATGCTCAATTTCTCTATCTTTTGCAGAGATTTAGTGGTGGGAAGATGTTTTACTGCCATTCTTTGATTCTTGGTTCAACCTGTTCTAGGTCTTTAGGATTGTCCGTTAGTTGCACACATCTGGGTCATGGACCCAGTAATGGGTTGCACACTCGCTTCCAAGGTCCTTGGGGAGGGGTGCTATAAAGGCCAGAAAAATCCTCTCTTACTTATTTACTTTAATTCTCTCACATGCACTTCCCTAGTCCGCCACAGATGGCGCTTTTCGGCAGCCCTCTCAGTTCAAAGCTTGGTCATAGTGTGTTTGCTGCAACAAGGACAGCAACAATGTGGCAGAGGAACCTGCCTGGAGGCTATTCAGAGCCTCAGAATTCAAACTTTCTCAGAGGCTGTTCTCCAACCTTTGCTGGCAGCCCTCTCCCTTTTTCCTGGTAGGAAATAATTCCACTCCCCTCTGCTTCCTCAATAACCAGTCCTGTTCAGTAGGGAGTAGTCCTTTGCTGGCTCCCAAGGCAAACAATGGCACTGCCCCTGGCCTGGAAGGGCTCTTGGGACTCAGCAGACCAAACTTGTGGGTCAAAAGCTGAGTCAGCCTTAGGCTATGTCACTCTTTCTCCTGTTTCCTGGGGGAGGCGGCTCCTTGCAGCCCCCTCTGTTTGCAGCCACGAGCCAGAGGCCTGAGAATTCAAAATTATCTGATCCTAGGGTGGGGGAAGGGTTCCAGCAGATGCAGCTGTGGCGTCTACTGGCGGTCTTAACATTGAGATTTTTTTCCCCTTGTGCCCTCTCTCTTCTGGGTGGTGTCCAGCCTTCCCCTGGTGTCCTAAAACCTAGAACTTTTTTTTCAGGCCATTTCTGCCTGACCTCTAGCTATTTTTTCTGGGAGAGGAGAGTCCCATGTCTTTCTAATCCGTCATCTTCCTGAAAGTCTTCACTATTGCCTTTTCAAAATCAGTGATTTGTGAGCATATTTCTTTCAGTAACTTCGTGTTATTTTTATTTATATTTTTATTAGAGAAGTTTTAGGTTTAGGGAAAAATCATGAAGAAAATACAGAGTTCTCATATATCTCACACATGCAATTTACCCTATTATTAACACTTTGAATTAGTGTGGTAACTTTGTTACAATTGAGGAAACAATATTATTATAATTATACTATTAACTATAGCCCATAGTTTTCATTAGGGTTCACTGTTTGTATTGTACGTCCTATGGTTTTTTAAAAAAATTTATTCTATTAACATATATGCAACCTAAAAATTTCCCCTTTGAACCATACTCGATTATGTAATTCAGTGGAGTAGTTAATTATATTCACAATGTTATGCTATCATCACCACCACCCATTACCAAAACTTTTCCATCACCCCAAACAGAAACTCTGAACCAATTAAGCATTAACTCCCCATTCCCTACCCCCGCCCTGGCCCCTGGTAACCTGTGTTCTAGTTTCTGATGCTATGAATTTTGTAATTTCTTTTTTAAGATTTATTTTTTACCTTACTTATTTTAATTTATCCCCCACCCTCCCCCAGATGGTTTTCTTGTCTGTCTGCTCATTGTTTTGCTCATCTTTCTCCAGGACGCACCTGGAACTGAATCTGGGACCTCCCATGTGGGAGGTGGGTGCCGAAGGGTCTGAGCCACATCTGCTCCCCTATAATTATTTTTTAAATGTTGAAGAAGTTAGTCTATTATATGTGCTACAGATATTTTTTCCTGGTTTATATTTTGTCCTTTTTTGTTTTAGATTATGTTTATTTATTTAATCATACAAAAGTTTTAAATTTTAGTCTAATTGTATTTATCAGCCTTTCATTTTGACTTTGAGTTTTGGATTATGCTTTAGAAAGGCCTTTTCCACTCAAAGATTATAAATATTCACTCATGTCTTCTTCTAATACATATTGTTTCTTTTCTTTTTTTTTAATTTAAATTATTTGACCCATCTTGAATTTATTTTGGTATAAGGAGTAACTTGTACATCCAGCACCATTTATTGAATCATCTTTCTTTTTCCCCATTTATTTGAAATGTCATTTGAAATGTATTCCCATCTATATATTGAGTCTATTTCAGGGAACTCTATTCTTTGCTATTGAACTTCTTATTCTTTCCACTATGCCAATATCACAGTTTAGAGACTATTGCTTTCTAGTGCATTGTTTGGTGGGATGGAAAGAGAGTCAGAGAGAGAGAGATTATCCCCATTCATTACTCATCTTTTTTAGCATTGCCCTGGCTCTTCTCTCCAAGCTTCCAGATGAATTTCAGCATTATTTTTAGATGGTCACACATAGTGGGAACACTCACCCTCCATGACAGTATGGAGAGAAGAGTCAGCAAGGGGCTCACCTTAGACTGGCCCATGGGAAACACCCTGCCCTTTCACTGACAGGGGCTGAAAGGTTCTGCAGAACCAGGGCAGAAGACAACTGGGAATTTGTGGAGTTGGGAGCTGGGAGCAGTCCCTGCGGTCCTGGGGCTCAGTGCTAACTTGTCTTCTCTACCCCTAGGGTATGAAGGGCAGAATTTGGGGAAGATCCTCAAGGATTTAGAGACAAGTAAGGTGGTACATATGGATCGATGGTCTGTGGAAGTGATACCGGAACAAACTGAAGAAAAGAGCGACCCAGTCCCCTTTCAAATCATCAATAACTACTTCTCCATCGGTGTGGTCAGTGGAGTGGATATGGGGGTGGGGAGAGGGAGGAAGTGGGAGCTAAACGGGCAGAGACTGAAGGAGGGCAGAAAGGGAAAATAGAGGTTAAGGTAGCTGTGACACAGGGAAATCAAGGATGGGGGTACAGTGTGAGTTGCAAGAAAAGAACCTGGGGTGTGCTGCTCCCAGGCAGGGGAGTTAAAGAGAGAGAGAGTTCTCAGATGGGAGAGGAGGCAGGTGTCTGATCCTACATGCCCTGAACTCCCCAGGATGCTTCTATTGCTCACCGATTCCACATCATGCGGGAGAAATACCCAGAGAAGTTCAACAGCAGGTAAGGAAAAGGAGAAGGGGTGTGGGCATACACAGTGGCAGGGACCAGGCTGTGGCCAAGTTGGACTCAGAACACTTGGAGGGGCAGTGAGACCTCGTGGAAATCCCCCACCAAGCTACCCTTGTTCCCCATGGGACTGGAGCTGGGAGGTTGATGCCCTTTCCTGTTACCTAGCCCACTCCCACCAGCACTGTGTAACCTGTCCCCTCCCTACTGGGCTATGTGGTGGGGCTGACTCAGAATGAAGAACAAGCTTTGGTACTTCGAGTTTGCCACGTCTGAATCCATCTTCTCAACGTGTAAAAAGCTGGAGGAGTCTTTGACAGTTGAGGTTTGTATGATGAGAGCTAACCCTACATCCTTTTCAGCTTCTATCCAAGCTTCCCCCACAACAGCCACCCTTGGGAATTTCTCATATTCTTGAACCTGTACTCCTTTGACCTTCTCCCAGCTCTCCAACGCTGATTTTCCAAATCCTCAAGATACATTAGTCCCTATTTCCCTTCATCCCTCGCAAATCTCCAAATCCTAGCCTTCCCACTTTGTCCTCTGGTGGAGGGAGGGGTCACATCTGTGTTCATGCCACGAGGTGAGGCTCTGTGCCTGCCCCAACCAGGACTGTGCCCCTTCCCCTCAGATCTGCGGGAAATCCCTGGATCTGAGCAACCTGTCCCTTGAAGGCATCGCAGTGCTGAATATCCCTAGCATGCACGGTGGCTCCAATCTCTGGGGTGATACCAAGAGACCCCATGGGGATGGCCATGGGATCAACCAGGCCTTTGGCGCTACAGCTAAAGTCATCACTGACCCTGATATCCTGAAAACCTGTGTACCAGGTGAGGAGAGTGGCCTTGGGAACAGGTGGGACTAAAGAGGTGTAACTTTCTTTGGGAGCACTCTGCTTCTGTAAAGCCTTCTGAAAGCCTGTCTCTATTTCCTACCCCCAGACCTAAGCGACAAGCGGCTGGAAGTGGTGGGGCTGGAGGGTGCAATTGAGATGGGCCAGATCTATACCAAGCTCAAGAGTGCTGGACGGCGTCTGGCCAAGTGCTCTGAGATCACCTTCCAGTAAGCAAGACTCTGGCCAGGGGCAGGGGGAGGGCCTAGGGCCAAAAGAACAGAAGGGTCACGGGAATGGTGGGGAGAGACTGTACTAGAAGATCTTCCTTAGTGACAGAGGGTCCCAAGGCCAACAGAAGAAGCAAAGAGTTAGTGTTTGCTTGGTAAGGAAATCTTCAGCAATCTGCCCTGGCCTCCCACAGCACCACAAAAACCCTCCCCATGCAAATTGACGGGGAACCCTGGATGCAGACGCCCTGTACAGTGAGTATTGCCTGTGCCTGCCAAAAACCCAACCCGTGGACTCCATGAATCCTAAATATCCACTCAACAGCTTCCTTACATCCTCTGTGTACCGTTTCTCCCAAACCCTGACTTCTCAGCCCCCGGCCTTCCTATCCGGCCCCTCTAGGACCCCAGAGACCCACCTGAACCCCACAGATTTCCCCCCAAATCTCTGTGGCTCCAGCCCCAAGTCACCAGGTCCTGCCTCTGAACGTGTCTCCTTCCCTTCCAGATCAAGATCACCCACAAGAACCAGATGCCCATGCTCATGGGCCCGCCCCCCCGCTCCTCCAATTTCTTTGGTTTCCTGTGCTGAGGGGACACCCTCAGCCTCCAAGCTTGCCATGAACACACCTCCCCATCCCTGGACTCCACCGCCTATGCTCTGTACATTGCTGCCACACCCTCCTGCCAGCTCAGGGGAGTGTTCCTTCACCCTCACAGTATTTATTATCCTGCACCACCTCCACTCTTCCCCACGCACATGTACACACGTGCATACATACACCACAAACATACATTCAAAGTGCCTCATCTGAATAAAATGACTTTTTTTTCCTACTGGGATATCTGCTGATAAGTGGTACACCTCCTTCCTTCACTCCTTAATTGATGTAGATTCCCCCAAGAAGCAAGAAAAAACAGCATCAGGTTCTGAGTATTTAATTCAGGTAATGGTAGTCTCCAAGGGAAGCCTGGAGAAAAGAGGAGATGCCTATCACAGGTAAATCATAGCATCTTGCAAGAGTACTTAGACCTGCTGTCCACTGAGGAGGGGGCTGCTCTCACCAATAGGGCAAGGGTGGAATATCCGGGGCAGGCGCAGCCAGAGGGTGGTACCCTGTGGCAGCTGGGACAGGGGGACAGCTGAGTCCTGCTTCATAAGCCTGCGCCTGATATTGGGAGAAAAGAGGAGAAAGTAGTTAATAGTGGACAAGGGCAGCCAGTCTACCCTTCTCCAAAGGAGGGGACACACCTGCATTCGAGGTCTACTTGGCCTCAATGCCAGGTCCCTCCCCTTCTCACCTTCAGGGTTCATCTTCTCTGGTTTCTGTGGTAAACTCTGTCCATTCCCCTGTAAGCGTCCCTACTTTGACACCCCAGGGCTAGGGACTTGCCCTTCTTTCAGATGGAGAACCTTAGTTCTCCCAATCCCCCCACTCTTAATATTATTAATAATAGTACTCATCAACATCATCATGTCTTGCACTCTTGCTTCAGAACCAGGTACCCACATTGTTTCAAACCTTACAAAAGCACCGAATGACAGATAGTAGTTTTCCTATTTTTCAGAGAGGAAACAGGCTCAGAGAGGTTAAGCGACTTGCCCAAGATCCCACAAGCAAGCCTGCAGCCCAGGCCTGTTGAACTTCCAAGCCCGGACTCTTTCCTCGACATCATGCTTCCTCAAAGGGAGTGGTGGTGTCTCCTCTCCCGGAGGAAGAATGGGTGGTGGTAATAAGGGGTGTTAACAAGGGGGCCTGAGCTGGACGGTGGAGTCCTCACCTATATATCAGAGATGCAAGCACCACAGCCGTCAGCACCAGCAAGATGCCCACAAGCAGGGGAGCCTGCCCAAGGCCTGCATCTTGACCTGTGAGCAGAATCCCAGGCACTGCTTCAGTCAGCCTCTGCTCCCTGCCAGCTGGCCTCTGCCCTCTCCCCTTCTTCATCCCAGTTCTTGTCCAGGTACCCACCAGGCATGACAAGCTGGGTGCTGACCATTGCCAGGCTGTTGGCATCAGCCAAAGACACATTGAGGCAGTAGATCCCTGAGCCTCCCTCTAGTATTTGATGCAGAACCAGCTGGCAGGTTGGGCTGGGTGGCACAGGCTGGCACAGCCTCTGGGCAGGGGGCTGGCACCCTGGTGATGAGATGTCCATACAGGCTTGCTTGGGGAGCCTGGGGGAGATGTCAGTTTTTATTAGGGGGTCTGGGAAGGGACACTGAGCATCATAGAGCAGGGCGATGGTCAACCCAGGAGTTCCCAGGGCAGCCAGCAGGACACTCACCCGCCTTGGCAGGACACAGTCAGCTCAAATGCATCCCCCTCACTGGATGGCACAGCCTGCAGGATCTCAGCACTCTCGATACCCTCTGCAGAGTTGCAAGATTGTGAGGCTGGGGTTCCTCCACTAGGCCTCTCCAAAGGCCTATAGATAGGAGAGCCCAGGACTGTTCCCCCAATCCCATCCCAGTGCCTTCAAATAAGGTCCCTTGCATCTGAGTATTCTTCCTCTCCAGGTGAGTAACTCCTCCCAAGGTACACCTCCACTGGTCAGTCCTAGGCCAGCATGTGCCACCTTCCCTCAGCCCCCCGAATAAGCAAGACTCACGGACAATGTCCAGCATGAGGGCAAAGGAGCCATATCGATACAGAACACAATCCAGGGGTACTTGTCGCTTCACCAGGATTAAGGCAGCTGTGCCATCGATGAGGGGGCTCTGGGAACCTGGCAGGAGAGGAGGGAGGAGGTTAAGTCAAGAGACAAAGAACTTGCCTGAAGGCAGAGGCCAAGCACGCACTTGTCCAGGTAGAGCCGGAGCTACTGGTTCCAAGAGTCACTCACTTGGAATCAGACAAGACCTGGGAAATCTCATTTTATAGCTAAGGAAACAGAGCCCAGGAAATGACTGCCCCAGAGTTACAGTTAGTGGTAGAGTTGGAGTTTTAAAAAGCCCCAAATGTTTATCACACCCACACTGTGCCAGACACCTTCACACAGGCTAACTCATTTAAGTGTCACTATCTCATTCTTGCCTCTTTAGTGTTCCCACCACAATTCCAGACTGACTTGTTTTTGGATGGGAATCCAGTGGTAGGAAGTGGGAAGAGCAGGGTATCAGAATATATGGTAAAGACTTTTGAGCATTTCTGCTTGAATGGAAAATGACACATAAACATTAGGTAAATGATCATGGTCTGTTCCTTGGCCTTCCCAACAGTTCTCAGGAGGTAAAGAAGGAACAAGCTCTGTCCCTGTGGCCTGGGATTAAGACCCTGGTTTCCTGAACTCCAGATATATTCCATGTCATTTAGAGGGTCTTGAGGGCTTTAGAGCCAGTGAGGGCTTTGAGGGGACCCCAGAGCTAAGCAAAAGGATTGGGTAATATCTGGGTTCTGGGTAAAACTCAGCTCTCTAGGGTAGTGACAAATGTCCCACCTCAATGACTCTTGTTCACACTGGTCCTCTCACCTGTAATACCCTCCATAGGCATGAATGGGCTGGCATCTGGCCCCTCAGGCTCAAGGGTAGGTACCTCTCCAGCTGTAGTCTCCACCAACTCTCTAGTTATCTGTGCAGCTGTGGTTCCAGAGAGCTCTGCAGTTGACACCTCTGCAGGTGTAGTACTGACCTCCGAGGTTGGCATCTGCCCAGGTAAAGTGGTATCCATGATCTCTGCAGTTGGCACCTGCCCAGGTGTAGTACTACTTGGGCCCTCTGCTGTTGGCATCGGCACAGGTGTAGTACCTATGACCTTTGTGGTTGGTACCTGCACAGCTGTGGTTCCAGAGGGCCCTGCAGTTGGCACCTGACCAGGTGTAATACCTACAACTTCTTCAGTGGGCACTTGCCCAGCTGTGGTGCTAGAGGCCTCTTCAGTTGACATGTACCCATTTGTGGTACCTGGAACTGGGGAGGAGCCACAGGAGGTGAGAGGAATGGCAGCCTGCAGCACCACCTGGGCAGTGACTGGGCCAGATTCCAGGTAAGTGTGGGTGACCACAAGTGCTCGAGAAATCAGGGTGCCACTGCTGTCTCCAAAGTCCCAAGTGTAAGAGAGGTCAGCCCCAGCCAAATAGCCACTGGGGTCATGGAGCTGGAGGGCAAAAGTCAGAGGCTGATTCCTCAGGAAGTGCTTGTTTCCTCCATCCAAGGTCTGCAGCTGGGACACGCTCACAGAGAAGGGCACCTGGTCTGGGATTGGAGTCAGAAAACGTGAGAATCAGTCCTGGGCTACAGCTTTTCCTTTCACAACCACACCCTCCAATCCCAAGTAGACTGGCTAGCTCTTCACTGGCTCCAAACCCACAGTCCTCCGCCCAACTCTTCCTGGCTTTAAAATTGCACACCATTTCCCCTTTCCAGCCCAGACAAGCCTCCCTACCTTTTCCTGCCCTAAGACTGGCCTTGTCCCTTCCGAAGCACTTACCAGTGATGGTGAAGGCTGAGCGGGAGCGGGCGAGGGGCACATAGCTCCGGGACCCCCGGCGGTGGTAGACAATTACTTCCATGGTGTGTGTGCCCAGCATTGCCCTGGCTGTCCCAATGCTCAGCCCAGACACTGGGCCCCCCAGAACTTGCCAGTATTGGCCTGAAGTTTTGGGAAAGAAAAGCAGAGATAGGGTGCGTTACTGGTCAAAGGGGAATGAGGGGCCAGACTAGAGAAGGGGCACAGAAGAAGGAAGCTCAGAGGTGGGTTGAGGTTGGCTACTTCAGAGGATGCTCGGAAGGCTGTGACATGGGGGGGCCAGTAAGGAGTCCTAATGAGGTTTTCATGAGGTGAGACTACAATTGGCAGAAGTCTCCCAGAAAGAACTATGTTAGAGTTGTGTTATAGAAGAGGAAGAAGCCAAGGAGGAACTGAAGATTGGGGGAAGTCACAGAGGTTAAGGGTGAGGCCAGGAAAAGAAAAGGGATCACACAGGAAGAGGTGAATCCAAGTGTGGGTGGTGGGCCAGAGAAGGGAGTCCCTCACCCCGGGTCTTCCAGACATAAACAAAACTTCTCCTCTGAGACCAAGGGCCAGATGGGCAGGGTCCACCATCAGGGAAGATGCAGGCGTCTTCAGGGTCCTGGGGATACACTGGTTGTCCTCCCCATACCTGGCTCCCTGAGAGACATGAAGTCACCCTCAAACTCTGGCATTCCTTGCCATACACCAAAACCCCTAAAATGGCTCTCAGGGGCTCAGAGAGGGGTTCTGGGATACTCCTTAGCTAGAAAGTGCATCCCCTATGGTATAACCCATGGTGGCTAGTAGTGTGGGGGGGTTGGTGAATGGAAACTACAAATTACAGATTCATATATATGTACTTGCATGGGAAAGAGATTGGAAGCTATATGTCAAACTGTTTAGAGTAGTTTCCTCTAGCTAGTGAGATAGAAATAATAGCACTTGCTAACATTTATTGAGCTTTTCCTGTAGGCTAGGATAGGCACTATACCAAGTACTTTATACATTATCATATTTTAATCCTTACAACAACCTTTCAAGGTCGGTCTCATCCTCATTCTACAGATAAGGGAATGGAGACACCAAAGATAAAGTAACTTGCTCAGGGTCACATACTAGTAACACATTTAAGTCCAGATCTGTCCACCTTCTAGGTCTGCTGGATTCTACTGTCCCCCAATTTGGGGCCTGTAATTTTATTTTCTTTTTGCTTCCATTATATTTTCTAATTTTACTAAAATGGATAATTATCACATATGTAATTTGTTTAAAAAAAAAAAAAAAAAGAGGGGGAAGGGGCATTCCCTGAGCCCATTGGGGAAAACTTGGGGATCTAAGCCCTAGGAACACGGGCCCAGGATAGAGAGGTACTTAATAGAGAGGTACTTACCATTGATGGTTGCATTGCTGGACCAGATGACCTGCCCATCTGGCAGCACCTTTTGGCTTTCAGGGAAGTGCAGGGCAATGGAGAAGGAGGCATTTGCCCCAACGAGAGTGGGCCCATCATTACTAACCTTCAGGGACACTTGACCACCTGGGTAGAGAACCTGCATTAGATGGGACTCCTCAGCTGCCCCTCCCCATACCCCTTTTCCCTTCCTACCTTCCCAAGCTACATTCAGTGCAGTTCTTCTTGCTCCTCTCCTTATTCCATTTCCACAGTGCCCTCCCCCCAGGCTGCCAATTCCTACCTCTCCAGCAGTCAGGTCCCTGGACTTCTGTCCATTCTGGATAGAGCTGCCTGTTCCAGGCTTTGGTTCTGAGCTGCCTTGAGACAGCAGGCCAGTCCTGGTCTCTAGGTCCTAAGAAGAGTGTACCATGAGGGCCCCCAGGTCCTCACTCAGCTCCTTCTCAGAGAATAACACTTTATCCCATGTCATTCCACTCATTCTCACATTCAAAATGCATTTTATTTTACTGAATACCCACCATGTACCAGGCACTGCGCTAGACACAAAGGACTTGAGAGGGAAGCGGGTGTGGCTCAATCGATGGAGCTCCCGTTTGCCATATGGGAGGCCCCGGGTTCGCTTCCTGGGGCCTCCTTGTGGGGGAAGGCCAGCCCGC
>JAQZBX010103813.1:0-11018 GCA_029593785.1 Cabassous unicinctus | reverse complement strand
ACCGTTTTTAAAACAAATTTGCTTAACTGAGACATATTAAACCAATAGCTTTTTTATCCAATGTTTACATTCCCTGTTCCCTGGTATATTCACAGTGGTGTGCATTCACCTCTTCAATCTTATAAAACCTTTTCTATAGCTCAATAATAATAATTATAATAAATAAAGAAATACCTGGAGAATAGAGGAGAAATTATTCACTTATCAATCCATTTATTGACACTGACATACATAGGTGTTTGCCTGGCTGTAATTAATCAACTCTTTTATTTATCTATCAGTTTTATTGATATGTGATCCCATACTACATCATGTGGATAAAGTGAACAATGAATGACTTTTTTAAAGCTGTTGAAAATGTCATAATTTTAAAATTAAGAACGGAAACGGATATTAGATTGAAATAAAATGTTTATTTTAAAAGCAGTGTATGTAAATCGAAAATTCAGAGGAGATCATTTTTCATTATTTCAGGATTGTTTAGAAGGCTCTGGATTTTGTTTCAAGGAATCCATTCCTGATTTTCTGTGCATAATAGGGCTGATTTTGAGTGAAGAGAGATTGTGATGCAGGTATCCAAAAGTATTTATATTTAAATACCTATTGACTATGTGAAAAAATTAAAATAGTCACTATTGACTATGTGAAAAAATTAAAACACAAGTGTCTTTAAAACAGACACACTATATACACACAGCTTTCAAGACATGTTGAATGCAGAGCTTGGAAAATAGATTTGAACATGCAGTATGGTCTGTGGCTAGGGGGGAATAATGTCATGATATTTCATCATGATATAAGAAATATTCCATCACGGTGTTGAAGAAAATTTTATGAGTATGATGATCGAGTGCATAAACGTTTTCTTATTTTACAGATTCTGTTAATAAATGTGTATTTACAGAAACATGAAAGGGGCAGTTTGGAGGTGAAAACTTGATATAACTCAGATTAGGATGATAGTCTCTCATATCCAAATTTTTTAATATAAAAAAGAAAAAAAATTAAAGTACTCGGTAAAATACAGTTTTTAAAAAATGGTTAAATATTTTTATCATTTAGTTATAAACTTTTACTTAGAAAGAAAGAATTTTTCCACACACCGTGTCAATGCTAATTGAAAATGAAACTTTTATAGCCCTTTAAATAGTAAATTCTTTAAAATTAAGAGGCTTCAGTGATATGAGTCTGTGTGGAATGCCTTTTTCAAATAAATTTTTGGAATCCATTTTCTTCCTAATTTTTGATGAAATAATTTTAAACTACTCTAACTTGGAGAAAATTAATCAGAGGAAACAAAAATCTTCTCAGTGATTTCCACCATTTTTAATTAATCACAAATTTAAATCAATAAATCACAGGAAATAATTTTACATGACTGCATGATTGTTTACTGAATGGTTAGGAGGCTCCAGGTTTTGTTTCATGAAATAATTTCCTTATTTTCTTGATAGCTTTGTGTAGTTCTCCAGTGCAGAGGGATTGTGATGTAGGTATCCATGTATCTATGTGTTCTTATGATATATTGTAATTTTTTAAAAAGGATTCCTAAAAAATCAAATTCTTTCTTACAAAAAAAGCAGAATCCACAGATACACAAACAAAACACTGGAACTCAGAATAAACACCTCCCAAATTCAAAATTTCTCCTATCACTTGTGAAAGTCTCTTCCCAAACAGGAGAAAAAAGTCACCAGTAAGGTCAATTGGTTGACAAAGAGGGAGTCACCTATTCACAAGTTATCATGGGGGAGAGGAATGGTTCATAAAAATAAGGACCTAGGCATCAAGCATAATGTACTGTTATCCATTCTCTACACATGTGATTATAGAATTCACCAATGAAGAACAACAGAAGGGACCACTTTAGAGAAATATGTAATTACAAAATTTCCTGTTTGACTCACACCACCCTCTTTCCCTTCATCAAGTTTTTAACAACAGATATCATTCCTACATGAACATGCAAAACTTGTAGTAAAGAGCAAAACACATGACCTTACAAAATAAATGGGCATAACTCCTTACAGGGGACCTATGCAAACACCTCAAGGAGGAAATTGAATGGTGAATCTTTTTTTAAAACTTGGTCAGACCGTCTTTTAAACATGACTAATAAGTATGAATGATGCCCCACTATTGTGTGCTTTTCCCGACATCAACACATTTTTTTTAAAAAATCTGTTTCAATGATATATATTAACCCAATATTCTATTTAACCAATGTGTACATTCCCTGGTGATTGTTATATTCACAGAGGCATGTATTGCTCTCTTCAATCATTATTTAACCCTTTCAATATTTCTATAGTAATTATAATAAAGAAAGAAAATCAAAATGAACAAAAAAGAAATTATGCACCTCTCAATTCCTTTGCTGACAGTGCCATTTACAGATGTTTCCCTGGGTGTCTGTGAAAAAAAATTTTTTGGTTATCTATCCATTCCATTGATATATTATCACATACCACATCATGTGGAGAATGTTAGCAATGAATCATCTTCTTTAACGTGTTGCAAATGTCATTAATATAAAATTATACATTGAAATGGTTATGTGTGACAAGAAGTGTAAAATTTAAAGGGAGTGAAATTTGGTTAGATTTAACATAATCAATGATACAAAAGAGATAATATGGCACAAATACTTATAAAGGAAAACAATTAGTCTGATATAATGGAAATTAATATAAACAAAATTCTAATTATTTTATTCCAGGAGTAACATTCAAATATAATAACTTCTAGGCATGAAATTACTTTGTCTTTTTCATACAATTTCCATTAAGTCATTAATTCTTGCTGAGAAAAATATTCCTCTTGGCGAATTGCCCATATCCCCTTGGCACAAATTCCCACATATAACAAAATCCCAAGGAAAACCATTGTATTTCCAAACAGAGACACTCAGAACAATGGAATCCAAAGGCAGAGCAAGAAATGAGAATAGAATGAGAAACTATTGTCTTCTCAATGGAGAGCCAACATTATCAAAAGTCACCAGGCATCAGATACATTAAATTTTAGTATTTCAGATGAATTATTTGGAACTCAGAGGCATGGAGGAAGGGATTTTTCGAAAAGTCAGCCTCAGGAAAATAGGCACTGACAAAAATAGAAAAGACGGAGAGAAAGGAATCTTGGAGAAAAGAAACTGCACTCTAATTCTCAAAATTAGAATGAAAAGTAAAAAAAAATCCACTAGCCAACTCAGGACTACGTGGAAAAATTGAAAACACAAGACTCTTTAAAACAGATACACCACATACACACAACTGTCCATACATGCTCTAGGCATGGCTTGAAAAATACTTTTGAACATATGGTATGGTCTGTGGCTATGGGGAAATAATATCATGATATCTTACCATGATGTAAGAAATATTCCACCATGGTGTCATGTGATGCTGGAGGAAAGAGCTATGAGTATGCAGATTGAATGCATAAATGTTATGTTAGTTAACCGTTTCTGTTAAAGATACATTTTTACAGAAAGAAGAATATGGCAGGTTTGAGGTGAAAACTAGATAAAACTCAGATTAGAATGATACTCTCTCATATGTGAATATGCTGAATTTAAAAATCAATTAATTTTACAGTACTCAGTAAAATACAATTTTAAAGGAATGGTTAAATATCTTTTGTCATCTACAAATAAAAATTTACATAGAAATAATTTTTATACACAGTGTCAATGCTATTTGGAAAAGAATCTTTTTAGCCCTTTGTATTATTCATGGTTCTCTCAGGAAACAGAATCAACAGGAGATACCTGTCAATAATATGAGATTTTAAAAGAGTCTCTCACATGACCCAGGGGATGCACAAGCCCAGGGGCTGCAGGCAGGCTGCAAAACAGTGGCTTTGATGAAAGTCCGATGAAGGGACATGGATGAGTTTTTGGGAGAAGTTGCCTGTCCAACGATGAGCTGGGAAATTCTTTCTTAATGTTGAAATCACTTCCTCTTTTAAGTCATTCAACTGAATGGATAAAAGAGCCACCCATTGATGATGTAATCTCCCTGATTGATTCAGATGTAATGAGCAATCCAGGCAGGAAACTCACTGGTGATTGAAGTCTATAAATGCTCTTGAATTACAATTAGGACAGTGGTTCCCAGAACAAACATCTGGACACAATTACCTGGCCAATTTGACACATTAGCCTAACCACCACACCCTTTAAAAAGGAAACTTTTTAAAATTAAGAGGCTCAGTGATACAAGATTGTGTGGAGTGGCTTTTTCACATAAATACTTGGAACCGATTTTCTTCTGAATAATTAATGAAATAATATTAAATTACACAAGTTGGAGAAAAATAATAGGAAGAAAGCAAATGCTTCTCAGTGATTACTCCATTTTTTAATAATCACAAATTTAAATTGATAATTCAGAAGAAATCTTTTTACATGACTTCATGTTTGTTTCAAGAAAACCATTCTGGATACTCTGGATATATTTATGTCATTCTCCAGTGCACAGGGATTGTGATGCTTGTATCTATCATCTATCTATATCTATCTATCTATCTATCTATCTATCTATCTATCTATCTATCTATCTATCTATCTATCTATGTGTGTGTTTGTATATATATATATATATACGCATTCTTATGCCAAAAAGTAATTTTTTAGAAAGAATTGAAATAAAATAAAATTCATTCTTACAAAGAAAGCAGAATTCACAGATACACACACAAAAAAACAATGGAACTCAAAATGATCAGCTGCCAAACTCAAAATTTATCCTATGGCTTGTGAAAGTCTCTTCCCACACAGGAGAGAAAAGGGATTTTTAAGGACAATTAGTTGACAAAGAGGGAGTCAACTATTCACAAGATATCATGGGGAGAGGAATGGTTCATAAATATAAGGACCTAGTCCATCAAGCAGATTTTACGGCACTGCATTCTATGCATACGTGATTAGAGCATCCAACAATGAAGAAAAACTAAAAAAGGACAAATTTTGAGAAATAGGTAATTCCAAAATTTCCTGTTTGACTCACACTACCCTCTTTCCTTCAGTCAATTTTTTAGCAACGGATATCATTCATACATGAACACACACAACTGGTAGTGAAGAGGAAAACACATGACCTTACAATATAAAAGAGGATAACTCCTTAGAGGGGACCTATGCACACATCTCAAGGAGGAAATTGAATTGTGAGTCATTTTATAAAACTTGCCCAGTCTTTCAAACATGCCTAATAAGTATGAGTGATGCTGCACCTTTTGTTTACTTTTTCTGACTTCACGAATTTTTGAAAGAAATCTGTTTCTATGATAAATATTAAACCAATATTCTATTTACCCAATGTATACATTCTGTGGTGATGGGTATATTCACAGAGGCGTATCTTCCTTTCTTCAATATTAAACCCATTCAATATTTCTATAATAATTATAATAAATAAAGAAAATCCAGATGAACAAAGAAGAAATTATTCACCTCTCAAACCCTTTGTTGACTCTTCCATATATAGGTAATTTTCTGGGTGTCTTTGAAAAAAATTTTTGGTTATCTATCCATTCCACTGATATATGAAAACATACCCTCTCATGTGGAGAATGGTAGCATTGAACGGCCCTTTTAAATGTGTTGCAAACATCTTTAATATAAAATTATATACTGAAATGGATATAAGTTTGACAGAAAATGTAAAATTTAAATGAAAGTGAATTTTGGTTAGATTTAATACAGTCAATTATAAGAAAGAGATAGTATGGCACAAAGACTTTTAAAGGAAAATAATTCATCTGATATACTGGAAATAAATTAAAACAAAATTCTAATTACTATATTATAGGTAGAACATTCAGACATAATAATCTCCCAAGGTATGAAATAATTTTTTTTTACCGTGGAATTCCCATTAAGGCTTTCATTCTTTTTGAGTAAAAAATTCTTCTTTGGGAATTTTCCAAATCCCATTGGAACAAACAACCACACATAACAAGATCACTACAAAACATTTTATTTCCAATGAGAGATACTCAGGCAATGGAATACAAGGGCAGAGGAAGTAACGAGATTAGAATGATAAAATGTCATATTCCCAATGGAGGGCCAAAATTATCTAAATTCAACAGACACCAGATACATCCATTTTAGTGCTTCAGAGTAATTATTTGGAACTCGGGAGCATGGAGGATGGGATCCTAGGAAAAGGCAGCAGCAGGAGAGTAGGCACTGCTACAAATAGAAGAGAAAGGGAAGAATGGAATCCTGGAGAAAATAAATTGCACCCTAATTCTCAAAATTAGAATTAACAGGAAACAAAATCCACTAGCCAATTCAGGACTACGTGGAAAAGTTAAAACACAAGAGTCTTTAAAAGAGACACACCAAACACACACAACTTTCCAGACATTTTGAAGGCATGGCTTGGAAAATAGTTTTGAAGATATGCTATGGTCTGTGGCTAAGGGGGAATAATGTCAGGATATTTTATCATGATGTAAGAAATATCCCACCATGGTGTCATGAGCTCCTCGAAGAAAGGTTCATGATTATGATGATGGAGTTCATAAATGTTTTGCTAGTTTACAGATTCTGTTAAAAATGTGTATTTACAGAAACAAAAATGGGGCAATTTGGAGGTGAAAACTAGATATAACTCAAATTAGAATGATTCTCATATCGAAATTTGTTGTGTTTAAAAAAGAACAAAATTTTAAAATACTGGGTAAAATACAATTTAAAAAGAATGGTTAAATATCTATTATCATCTACTAATAAACCTTTACTTAGGGAGAAAGAATTTTTCCATGCACCAGTACAACGCTAATTGGAAATGAAACTTTTTAGCCCTTTTAAATAGTAAATTCTTTAAAATTAAGAGGCTTCAGTTATATGAGTTGCGTGGAATGCCTGTTTCAAATAAATTTTGGAACCGATTTTCTTCCTAATTTTTGATGAAATAATTTTAAACTACTCTAACTTGGAGAAAAATAACTGGAGGGAACCAAATTCTTCTCAGTGATTCCTCCGTTTTTTAATAGCCACAAATTTAAATCAGAGGAAATCATTTTACATGACTTCATGATTTTTAATGAATGGTAGTATGCTCCTTGTTTTGTTTCAAGAAATGCTTTCCAGTTTTTCTGGATGTCTTTGAGTCTTTCTCCAGTGCTGTGGGATAGTGATGTAGGTATCCATATATATATAATTGTTCTTATGCCATATAGTAATTTTTTAGAAAGAATTGGAAATAAAATCAAACTTATTCTTACAAAGAATGCAGAATTCACACCTCCACAAACAAAACGCTGTAACTCAGAAAAAAGAGCTCCCATACTCAAAATTTCTCCTATGGCTTGTGAAAATCTCTTCCCATACAGGAGAGAAAATTCAATGGTAAGGTCCATTAGTTGACAAAGAGGGAGTCAACTATTCATAAGATATCAAGGGTAGAAGAATGGTCCATAAAAATAAGTACCTAGTTAATCAGGGAGAATGTACTGCCAACGATTCTATGCACATGTGATTATAGAATTCAACAATGAAGAAAAATAAAAAAAGGATCACTTTAGAGAAATAGGGAATTCCAAAATTTCGTGTTTGACTCACACCATCCTCTTTCCCTTCATCAAGTTTTTAGCGAAGGATATCATTCATACATGAACATACATAAACTTGGAATTAAGAACAAAACACATGACATTACAATATAAAGGGGCATAACTCCTTACAGGAGACATATGCACACATCTCAAGAGGGAACTTGAATTGTGAGTCATTTTTAAAGCTTGGCCAGACCGTCTTTCAAACATGCCTAATAAGTATTGATGAAGCCACACTTTTGTTTACATTTTCTGATATCTTGAATATTTTTTGAAAGAAATCTGGTTCAATGTTAAATATTAAACCAATATACTATTTACCCAATGTGTACATTCTGTGGTGATTGGTATATTCACAGAGGTGTGCATTCTTCTCTCCAATATTAAACATATTCAATATTTATATAATAAATATAATAAAGAAAGAAAATCCAGATGAACAATGAAGAAATTATTAACCACTCAAACCCTTTGTTGATACTGCCATGTATAGGTGTTTTTCTGGGGGTCCTTGAAAAAATTTATTGGTTATCTATTCATTTCATTGATATATGGTCACATACTACATCATGTGGAGAAATATAAATGTGTTGCAAACATCTTTAATATAAAATTATATACAAAATGGATATAAGTTTGATGGAAAATGTAAATTTTAAAAGGGAGTGAAATTTGTTTAGATTTAATATAGTCAATGATAAGAATGAGTTAGTGTGGCACAAACAATTATAAAGGAAAATAATTCGCCTGATATAATGAAAGAAATTAAAACAAAATACTAATTATGATATTATAGGTAGAACATTCAGACATAAAAATCTCCCAAGGCATGAAATAATTTTTTTTACCATGAAATTCAATTAAGGTATTCATCTTTATGAGTAAAAATTTCCTCTTTGGGAATTGTCCATATCCCATTGGCACAAATTCCCACACATAACAAGATCACTAGAAAGGCAACGTGTTTCCAATGAACGATACTCTGAATAATGAAATGCAAGGACAGAGGACAAAATGAGAATAGAATGAGAAAGTATTGTCATCTCAATAGAGCGCCAACTTTATCAAAACTCACCATACACCAGATACATCCATTTTAGTGCTGCAGAGTAGTTATTAGGACCGCGGGGGCATGGAGTGTGTTGTCCTTGTAAAAGGTAGCAGTAGGAGTGTTGGCACTGCTAAAAATAGAAAACAAAGAGAAGAATGGAAACCTGGAGAAAGAAATTGCATGGTAATTCCCAAAATTAGAATTAAAAGGAAAAAAAATCCAGTGGCCAACACAGGACTATGTGGAAAAATTAAAACACGAGTCTTTAAAACAGACACACCACATACACACAACATTCCAGACATGTTGAAAGCAGGGCTTGTAAAATAGATTTGAAAATATGATATGGTCTGTGGCTAGGGGGCAATAATGTCATGATATTTCATCATGATATAAGAAATATTTCACCATGGTGTCATGTGATGCTCGAAGAAAATTTTATGAGTAAGATGATCGAGTGCATAAATGTTTTGTTAGTTTACAGATTCTCTTAAAAAATGTGTATTTACGGAAACAAGAATGGGGCAGTTTGGAGGTGAAATCTAGATATAACTCACATAAGGATGATAGTCTCTCAAATCCAAATTTGGTGTGTTTAAAAAAGAAAAATGAAGTACTCAGTAAAATAGAATTTTAAAAGAATGGTTAAATATCTATTATCATCTACTAATAAACCTCTACTTATAGAGAAAGAATTTTTCCATGCACTTGGTCAATGTTAATTGAAAATGAAAGGTTTTAGCCCTTTTAAATTGTAAATTCTTTAAAATTAAGAAGCTTCAGTGATATAAGTTCGAGTGGAATGGTTTTTCACATAAATATTTGGTATCACGTTTCTTCCTAATAGTTAATGCAATATTAAACTAAAAATTTTTGAGAAAAATGGTAGCAGGAAACGAAATGCTTCTCAGTGATTTCTCCGTTTTTAATAATCACAAATTTAAATCAATAATTCAAGGGAAATCATTTTACATGACTTCAGGATTGCTTCCTGAATGGTTAGGAGGCTCCAGATTTTGTTTCAAGAAAACTATTCCTGATGTTATGGATAGCTTTGTGTCATTCTCCAGTGCTCTGGGATTGTGATGCATGTATCCATATATGTATATAAGTGTTCTTATGCCATATTATAATTTTTAGAAACAATTGAAATAAAAACAAATTCATTCTTACAAAGAAAGCAGAATCCACAGATACACACACAAAAAAACCACTGGAACTCAGAATAAACACCTCCCAAAGTCAAAATTTCTCCTATGGCTTGTGAAAGTCACTTCCTGACAGGAGAGAAAAGGGATTGGTAAGGACCATTAGTTGACACAGAGGGAGTCAGTTATTCACAAGTTATCATGGGAGAAAGGAATGGTTTATAAAAGTAAGGACTTAGTCCTTCAAGCAGAATATACAGCCACCCATTCTATGCACACGTGATTATAGAATACAACAATGAAGAAAAACAAAAAAAGGACCACGTTAGAGAAATAGGTAATTCTGAAATTTCCTGTTTGACTCACTCCACCCTCTTTCCCTTCATCAATTTTTTGTGACAGATATGATACAAACATGAACATACAAAAACTTGTAGTGAGGAGCAAAAGATATGATCTTAGAAAAAATAAGGGCATAACTCCTTACAGTGCACCTATGCACACATGTCAAGGAGGAAATTGAATTTTGAATCTTTTTTTAAAACTTGATGAGACGTCTTTCAAACACGACCAATAAGTATGAATGATGCTGCACTTTTGTGTGATTTTTCTGACATCAACAATGTTTTTCAAAACAAATCTGTTTCAATAGTAAATATTAAACCAATATCCTATTTATCCAATGTGTACATTCCCTGGTGATTGGTATATCCACAGAGATCTTCATTGCTCTCTTCAATCATTTTTAAACCCTTTCAATATTTCTATGCTAATTATAATTTTAAAAAGCTTCCAGATGAACAATAAAGAAATTATACACCTCTCAAAACCTTTGTTGACACTTCCATGTAGCGGTGTTTTTCTGGGTGTCCTTGAAAAAAATTTTTTGGATATCTATCCATTCTGTTGATATATGATCTTATGCCACATCATGTGGAGAAAGGAAACAATGAATGGCCTTCTTAAACCTGTTGCAAATGACTTTAATAAAATAATTATACCCTGAAATGGATATGTTTGATAGAAAATTTAAATTTTTAGAGGGGGTGAAATTTGGTTAGATTAAATATAATCAATGATATGAAAGTGACAGTATGGCACAAAAACTTACAGAGCACAATAATTAGTCTGATATAAGTGAAATTTATATAAACAAAATTCTAATTATTTTATTACAGCAGTAACATTTAGGCATAATAACTTCTAGCTATGAAATATTAGTTTTTCATCATGTAATTTCTATTAAG
>JAQZBX010103812.1:0-11019 GCA_029593785.1 Cabassous unicinctus | reverse complement strand
AGATAGAAACAGAAGGAAGTTTCTCAATATGGTAAAGTGCATATATGAAAACCTACAGCTAGCATTGTACTCAGCAGTGAAAGACTGAAAGCTTTCCTGCTGAGATCAGGAAGAAGAAAAGGATGTCCAGTGTCACCATTATTATTCAATATTGTGCTATAAGTTCTAGCTAGAGCAATTAGGCTAGATAAAGAAATAAAATGTACCCAAATAGGAAAGGAAGAAGTAAAACATTCACTATTCATTGATGATATGAACCTATATCTAGAAAATACTGAAAAATGTATAAAAAACTACTAGAATTAATAGATGAGTTCAGCGAACTGGCAGGATACAAGATCAATATTCAAAAATGGATAGCGCTTATATACAATACTGATATGCAATCTGTGGAGGAAACCAGAAAAAATCCATTTATAACAGCAACTAAAACAATCAAATATTTAGGAATAAACTTAACCAAGGACATAAAGGACCTGTATTCAGAAAACTACAAAACATTTCTAAAAGAAACTGAAGAAGAATAAATGGAAGAACATTCCATGTTCATGTATTGGAAGACTAAATATTGTTAAGATGTCAATTCTGTCCAAATTGATTACAGACTAAACACAATCCCAATAAAAATACCAAAAGCCTTTTTTGCAGAAATTGAGAAGCCAATAATCAAGTTTATTTGGAAGGTTATGGGGCCCAAATTGTCAAAAATATCTTTAAAAAGAATGACTTTCGAGGACTTCCTGACTTTAAGGCATATTTCTTAGCTACAGTGGTAAAAAGCAGCATGGTACTGGCATAAAGACAGACAGACTGACTAATGGAACTGAATTGAGAACTCAGAAATAGAACCTCACATCTAATGTCAAATGATTTTTGACAAGGCTGTTAAGCCCACCCAGCTAGACCAGAACAGTCTATTCAACAAATGTTACTGGCAGAACTGGATAGCCATATCCAAAAGAAAGAAAGAGTACCCCTATCTCACACTTTATACAAAAATTAACTCAAAATGGATCAATAACCAAATATAAAAGCAACAACCATAAAACTCTTAGAATAAAATGTAGGAAAATATCTTCAAGTTCTTGTGGTAGGCAGCAATTTCTTAAACCTTGCACCCAAAGCACAAGCAACAACAAAAAATTAAAATAGATAGACGGAACCTCCTCAAAATTAAACACTTTTGTACCTCAAAGGACTTTGTCAAAAGGGTGAAAAGGCAGCCAACCCTATGGGAGAAAATATTTGGCAATCACATATCTGATAAGGGTTTAATATCCATGATATATAAAGAGATACTACAACTCAACAATAAAAAGACAAACTACCCTATTTAAAAAATGTGCTAAAGACTTGAAAAGACAATTGTCCAAAGAAGAAATACAAATGGTAAAGAAACACATGAAACAATGTTCAATATCAAAAGGAATTAGGGAAATGTAAATCAAAACTTCAATGAGGTATCATTTCACACCTATTAGACTAGCCGCTATTAAAAAGTCAGAAACCTGTAAATATTGAAGAGGATCTGGAGAGATAGGAATGCCTATTCACTGTTGGTGTGGATATAGAATGGTATAGCCACTGTGGAGGACTGTTTGGCAATTCCTAAGGAAGTTGAATATAGACTTGCCATGTGACCCAGCAATATCACTGCTAGGTATATACCCAGAAGAACTGAGAGCAGTGACACATAGACATCTGCATGCCAATTTTCATAGCGGTGTTATTCATGATAGCCAAAAGTTGGAAACAACCCAGGTGTCCATCAATTGATGAATGGGTAAGCAAATTGTGGTGTATACACAAGATGCAATATCATGCAACGGTAAGAAGAAATGAAGTTGTGAAGCATATGACAACATGGATGAACCTGGAGGACATTATGTTTGTTGAGTAAAGCAAGCCAGACACCAAAGGACAAATACTGCATGATTGCACTATTATAAACTAAGTATATTACATAAACTCATGGAGTTAATAATTAGAATATAGGTCACCAGAAAAGAGAATGAGGATAGAGAATGGAAAGCTGAGGGTTAATCTGTGCAGAACTGGTTAAAAGTTTGTATGTAAATCTTTGGAAATGAATGGAAATGGTGAGAGCACATCATGCTATTTGTGACTAGCAGATCTATTATAGGTGTATGACAGTAGTTGAAAGAGAAAGCCTAAGGACATTTATATTACTAGAAGGAAAGCTAAAAAATGTAAAATAGGACTGTAAAACATAGTGAAAACTCATGTAAAATATGATTATGGGTGCTATTGCATATGTAAGACTGTTTTTACAAAATATAAATACAAATAAACCAGAGAGAAGGAAACAGATTAGCAGCTATGTATGCAGGGGAAGCATAGAGAAATTGAGAGATGATGAGTTTTGTTTGGTAGGGTTGGTTTTTGTTTTTTAGTATTATTATTATTATTACTGGAATAATGAAAATGCTCCAGGAATGATTGGAGTGATGAATGCCCGACTATATGGTTATACCAAATACCATTGATTGTACACTTTGGGTGGATTTATGTTCTATAAATATATACCAATAAAATTGATTTGTTAAAAAAAAAAAAAATCTTGAAAGTGAAGAACATATTTGGAAAACTTGTGCTTCTAGGTTTCCAAACTTACTACAAAGCTACAATAATGAAAAGAGTGTTGTACCAGCATACAGATAGGCACATTGAACAATGGTATAGAATTAAGAGCTCATAAATAAACCTTGACAGCTATGTTCAATCTATTTTCAGCAACGGCAAGTCCATTCAATGAAGGAAGGAATCATCTCTTCAACAAATGACGTTGGGACAAATGGATAGCCACATGCAAAACGAATGAAGGTAGATCCTCATCTCACACTGCATGCCTCAAAATGGTTCAAAGAGCCAAAATTATAAAAATTCTTAGAAGGTAACATAGGGACAAATCTTCATGACCTTTGATTTGACAAAGGATTCTTAGATATGATACCAAAAACACGAGCAACACAAGAAGAAATATGCATTGGACTTCATCAAAATAAACTTTGTGCATCAAAGGACATAAATTTTTGATATGTGCCTCAGCACGGATGAACCTTGAAAATATTATGCTAAGTGAAATAAGCTAGATACAAAAGGATAAATATTGAACAATTACACATATATGAGGCATCTAAAATAGTCCATTTCATAGAGATAGAAAATAGTTTCTCAGGGACTGGAGGGAGGTAATGGGAGTTATTGCTTAATGAATATAGAGTTTCTGTTTGGGGTGATTAAGAAGTTTTGGTAATGGATGGTGGTAGTGGTAGAAGAACATTGTGAATGTAGTTAATGCCACTTAACTGTACACTTAAAAATGATTAATGTGGCAAATTTTGTTTTATATATATAACCACAATAAATTTTTAAATCTTAAGTGCAATATCTTATGAAAACCAACATCCAAAAAACTATATACAAATATTCATAACTTTCTGTATAATTACCAATAACTAGAAAGAATCTTAGTGTCCTTCAGCTGGTGAATGAATACACAACTATACTACATCCATACAGTGGAATGCTCAGCAATAAAAAGGAAAAAAATTTCTTGATACATATAACAACATGGATGAATCTCAAATGTATTATGCTGATGTCATACCCAAAAGGCTAACTACATACTTTATTTGAATTTGAATGACATTTTCTGGAAGAGGCAAAGCCCTAGGAACAGAAAATAGATCAGCGGTTGCCAGAAGTAGCGTAAGGGAGCAAAAGTCAGTATTGGGTGGTGGTGGAACTGTTTTGTATATTTATCATGTTGGTAGTTACACAACAGTATGTGTTTGTCAAATCTGATAGAACTGTACACTAAAGAGTGAATTTTAGTATATGTAAATTGTACTGCAATAAATCTGACTAAAATAATTTTTTTAAAAAAAGAATCTACAACTGATGTTAGTCAGCCCTACATAATAACAAAAATTTAAGGGTTATTTCCAGGAACGAGTTCTGGAGCCAGCTTCCCTCTGTTAGCTCTAGTACATCATATGTGGTTAATAGCAACCCAGAAGGATTATTATTTGTATTAACCAGGAAAAGCACATTTGCAAGCAGCCAAGGCCTATACTGTCCAATAGCCATTAACAGATTTCAAAACATATAGCATGAAAAAAATGTAAAATCTCATACTCATGACAATAGAAAATAACATGCAATTTGCATTATTTCTATTAATCAGTGCTGATACAAGCACTGTATTGAAATAAAACCTGAAAATAGAATAATCCCAATAGGCTGATTGCTAGCAAGGCAGCAAGAAGAAAATCTATTGGGAAGTTTTTTTTATGGTCAACTCCACAGCAAATCAGAAACTGCATTCTAAAAAGCCTTAGTAATGAACATAATAGAGTTTTAACTTCAATAATTTCTTTAGTTTCACTGTAGTTTTGTTTTATAATTAAAAGTGAAATCTAATATTTTATTTTTATAAATAAATCTTGTGTAATTTCATCCTTACATTATCTCTGTTTACTTTTACATCTGTCTAGCTTTTATTTAATCTCTATAAGCATAATATCTCATTTGGTGCTTCAAAAGATTTTAAAATATCACCTCAATAAACAGACAAACCAAAGATAGTTAATAAGGTATTAAATGTATGAAATGAAAATGATATTACCAGTACAGCTTGTGTAACCACACACTATTTTGTTCTTCTGGCATTTTGATTACAAAAAAGAAATATGTTCTTTTAAACTGTTTAAGGACATCTATCTATCTTGTGCCTTATATGTTGGGAAAGAGAGCTCTCAAATCAACCATTTATTTAACTTGATCTCCATTTTTTCTCCTTTTCTATAAATATTAAAGTATCTCCAGACTTGATCTAAATCATAAGTGAAAGGATGCAGTTCTATAACTGTTGATGCAGTACAGCACATTTTCCCTAATTAAAAAAAAACCCCATCATGCTAGGCTATAAACATGAATTAATTTTACATGCCCAACTCTATTGTCTGCAGTTTGGTAATGGTTTTTCTTATCAGTAAATATGTGCACATGGTAGAGTAAAACAATGGCATGAAATCACAAACAAATGTCTTTGTTTTAATCACCTTGTTATTTAATATAATTAATATTCATTACCAAATGTGTCTCCCTGTATTTATCTGCTTTAGCAGAATCATTAGAGACATTTTAATAATTTGGGGACCAGTTTTCATAAATATTTGTACAAATATTTTACTATATAAAGAAAAACTCATAGTTACATGTAAAAAGATAAAGATAAATAGGAAAAGGAAGAATTCAGCATGATTCTGAGCAATGAAGGTACCATTACATAGTATTTTTAATACATGATCTTCAAATACAAACAGAAATTCATTATTTCTGGAAAACTCAGTCACATTTAAAATATAAACTTCATGATTATTTCTAATAGTAATACCAGATTCTACCTTTGCCTATTTGCTCCAGTTAATGAAAATTATGACATCCTCGTTATAGTTTTCTCACACAATAAGTCCTTAGACCTTGAAAACAGGGACCAAGAAAAATTAAAATCAAATGTGTATTTGAGAAGATGAATAGAGGGACACAGTTTTAAAATACTGTTCCTCTGTGAAAGATACACGCTTTTCTCTGTCTACATATTGTCATTTAAATTCATGCAGTATGTCACTTAGCTTACATGAATTGAATTATGTGTCCATGTGTCTTAGAAAAATATCGTGTACTGGAACAATTTTGACCTTTCATTTTGAATAGATTATACTCATTGAATATAAAGATTGTTTTGTTTTAAATAGCCTATACAAAGAAGATGATTGAATAACATGAAATTCGCTATCTATTAAGGTTTCTTTTCATTACTTTTATGTTGCCATTTATATCATTAATTTTATTTGATCTTTTGTAATTCTGATGCCTTTTTTATTGATATTATAAAGTGAGGTATATTTTCAACTGTATGGTGATAGTTAAAATACACTCATTCTTAAACTCTTTTGGTGTAGATATAAGCATATTGATAAAAAGTAAGTACTTTTAATTATCTATATTTCAACAAAAAATATTATTAAAATAGTCATTTATAGTTTAAAGGAATTTTGAAGTTTCAAAAGCATTTTCTAAAAATTCTAATTGACAGCAATAATACTTCTCTAAACCTGCACTATATTAATTGCAAAACAAAACATTGACCAACCAAACAAAAACAAGATTAAAATTTAAGAAAGAAGATGAATTTGGAATTTAGAAAGTTTTAGAAATGTCTAAATAATGATTTCCAATAATTTCCTCCCTTCATTCAGGCACATGCCCCCATCACAGAAAGTCATTTTATAGAACTTCTTTCTGTGCCCTTACCATTAATTATTTTGAATAGAATATTTATCATACATATTCATTTGCATATAGGGATCATACATGTAAATATATGTGTGGGTATATATACATAATAAATGTCATGTGTATATATATTGCCTCCCTATCTATAATGTAAGAGCTATTACAACCAAGGCTATAATGATATAAAGTTAGAAACTACTGTTTTTTTGTGATTCTCCATATGTATATTTACAGTCATGATAAATGCTTAATAAATAATTGATAATAAATTTATTCAAAGTCTCAAGGGAAAAAATGATATTTCATGAGATCCACGATCATTCAGGAAAATGTGCTATCTCTTTTCAGAGCTTGAGATATGCTCTTTTCCTATATGCAACAAAATGAGGTATCACATATATTATGTTGAGAAAAAAAATGCAAGATACATGACTTCCTCATGTGTTCAAATGCTCCCGGTTTAAAAAAAAAAGTGGAATAATTTCTTGCTACCATATATCATTTTGGAGTAGGAGAATATCTTTGGGTGGGAAGAAAAAAAATATCTGTGTAACTTACTTCAAGAAATAAAAACTATGGTAGTAGGAATTAAGGAAGAAAGATAAATCTCTGATAGTAAATTAATGGCACCTGAAATTTTATTTATCCAAATTAATTAACATTACTAATTACAATCTAAATATACTCTAAATTTGGGGAACATATGAATTTCAGAGAATACGTTCTCCAAAAGAGTTTAAATTTCTAGGTGCTGCTTCAGTTTAGTGAGTAGTCCTTTTCAGCTTTACTAAAACACTGTTTCACCTCTCACTGGCCTAGATGTCAATTTGGATCATGAAAAATGCCTATCAGCTTTAAATCTTCTAATTAAAGCTCCTCTTTGTAGCTCTACTGTCATTTGCATATTGATTTCTATTCCCAGGAGTATTCACTACCCAATCATACTGGAGGTCAAGTTAAAAAAAAAAAAGAAAAAGAGAGAGAGAAAGGTGAGACCAGGAGGTAGAACCTAACTTGCCTCTGCATGCCTGCTGCCTAAATTCTTCAAGGTTTATCCTACAGTTTATGTTCTTAAGTGTTAGAAGTCTTCTTTAATAGTATTTTTGGCCATCTATTGGTTGGAATATATATCTAACTCCTTTAACTTTAACATAAGAATGTACTAGAAAGAATTTAGAGTTTTTGAACCCTCATTTAGAAACTTGGAATTTTCAGGAACTGAAAACATTAGCATTTCTAAAATGCATCATGGCAAAAGCCAAGCCAAATCTAGCCTCTGAAAGAAAAGGGATGTTAAGCAACTTAACTCGATGCAAAGTAACAAAATGTAGTTCAATTTTTAATATTGTAAAGTAATAATACTTTGAAGGACCAGGCTATGAACTGTTCTTAGTAGAAAGACTGCCTTATAATTACTTCAAGAACCCCACCATAATCTGTTCACTGCTGCTCCATTTGTAAGGGTGAGTGCTACAGTTTGCCCAAGAATATCTAGTCATCCCTCTTTGGAGCCAGCACTGACAGCTCTTCACCAGCTTTGTAGTCTTTTGAAAGCAAGGTCTGTCTCTGGTTCACAGATATTGTAGATACTCTTTGTAACCACAATTTATTAAGGTAATACATGACTTTGCTTTTGTAACTTTGTTAAGTTGTCCCAATAACCCTTTACATTTGGAAATCATAGCTCTGTTTCACCATTTTATTATTACAAATAGTACAAAGCAGGAATAATTGGGTGGAAATAAGAAATTTAAAAGCAATTAATTTGCCCATAAAACTTAAAATATGAATCTATAAGTTTAAAATGGGTAATGGGCTCTAAAGCCACATCATGGTACATTCAGATTACTACTGTTTTAAAAGACAGTGGCTTTGGATAATAATTTAATTATCAAAATTGGTCAACTTGCTGTCTACTGAATTGCTTTGAAATTGCATGCCACCACTCCTCTGAAGGATATTGGACTCTCCGTTAATAAAAAAAGGTCAAGTTCTGAACTTGGGGCAAAGAAGCACATATAATTTTTAATGGCTTTGGATGCAAAAAGGAAAGGGAGGAAGGAGACACTGTTTGATTCATTATACCTACTCTATGCTTTAAAAAGATTACCATCTCCACTTCTGCATTCTCATTGTTATAATCTTATTTCAGAATTCTGAATTCTGGCAAATTTTTATTTATCTCCAAATTAGCTACGTTTGCAATCCATATACCTTATCATCAAAGTTTGGGTATTTTGGGCATTTCAGTATAAGAATAGAGACAGGAGAATGGTGAGAGTTATATTAATTACAATCTACTCTCCTCACTATTCCCTTCATCTCCTTACATCTTAATATCTGATGTTACAGAGTATATAGAGTATATAATGTAGATTGCAGAATATAGGATGATCTGCAAATGTGTTGATTACAGAGTTTAGGATGTATGCAGTACCCCAGAGTGCAGGCAATATAGAATAGTTAAGAGCTCTTGGAAATGGCCTTCTTGGATTACATTATTGTTTACTAGCTTAGTGGCCTTGGTCAAGTTATTTAATCTCTCAGCCTGCGTTTCCTTTAGAAAATCGTGATTATAGCTTCAACTACTGCATGGGCTTTCAGTGACGATAAACAGAGAAAATACATATGAAGCAATTTGAGCAATGTCTGATACATAGTAGGTTTTCACCAAATATTAGCTGCTATATTTATTATACATACACAAAGTATCTTAATTTGACTTTGGTATTCTTGCTATTTATTCTCATGTTGTACTTTCCATTTATTAATGATTTTTATTTTGCTTTATATTTGCCATTTTCCCCTTCATGATCCATCATGTGTTTTTTGCTTAGACTATTAGAGCAGACTGGGTAGTAG
Organism: Cabassous unicinctus; assembly: GCA_029593785.1. Taxonomy (NCBI): domain Eukaryota; kingdom Metazoa; phylum Chordata; class Mammalia; order Cingulata; family Chlamyphoridae; genus Cabassous; species Cabassous unicinctus. The sequence goes on along the minus strand of JAQZBX010103812.1, from coordinate 1,833 downwards.
ATAAAAGGATAGCATAATCAAACATCTATATGAGTGATAGATATGTGATCAATAATGTTAAATCTTCATTTAGATCTTTTGCTATCTTTAAAGTACTATCTCTGTTAATTGGACAAAATTTGCTAAGATTAGGTAGCAAATGTAATTAAAACAATGACTGAACAGTTATTTGGGGCATATGAATTTGTACCTATATATTCGTATCAATTGGCAGAGATGTGGAGGAAGTTTAACATGGGTATTTGGAATAGAGGAATATAAAGATATTCTATATTCCATTATTATTCTTTTTATTGGTTTATGCTGAAAAATCTGAGTTTGATGTTTTCAAGAACAACTTTTACCTTATAAATATTCTTTGCAAATTTAATTCAATTAGTTGCCTCACATGGTTTTTTTTTTCTGAGTTTATCATTGTAGGTATTTTGAAACATTTATAATATTTAATACGTGAAGTATGTTAGAACCAATTAGATAAATAAGATGGCTAAAACAATCTTCATGTTAGTTTATATGTATGTGTATGATTTTTATAACTAATTCAAATTATGCTATTTAAGTTTCTGGTAAAAAAAAAACCATTACAACTGAATTTCTTTTTAAATTTTCTATCATATAGAATTGTTTCAATCTCGCAAAATATTTAAACCTTTGTATCGTTGTGGCCAACTCTATCCTCAACATAAATATGCTATTGAAAATTTACTATAACCAGATATAACAATTGTCCTTCAGATTTTTAAAAATTTTATTTTATTTTTAAAGAAGCTTTAGATTACATAAATGATACATGGAAAATATAGAGGTATTCTCATATATTCCCCCCTCCCCCCCTTCTCTTTTCCCCATTAACACCACCTTTCATTAGTGTGGTACATTTGTTACAATTGAACAAATATTGAAGTATTGCTACTCACCATGGTCTATAGTTTACATAATAGTTTACACTTTGTACTGCACATTTTTAAAGGTTTTGACAAAATGCTTAATGGGCTGTATCTGTCATTGCAATGTCATTTAGAACAATTCCAATGACTCAAAAATGCCCCATGTTACACCTATTCTTCCCTCTCCCTCCCCTCAGAACCTCTGGTGACCACTGCCTTTATATCAATGATACAAGTTCTTCCATTGCTAGAATAATAAGTCTATTTTAGTCCATAGCTGCATTCATCCTTTATGTTTGTTCATTCCTCAATCTTTTTTTTTTTAATTTATTTTTGCCCCACCTCCTCAGTGTTTGCATTTGCTGTGTCTGTCTGTTCTGTGCTTATCTTCTTTTTAGGAGGCACCGAGAACCGAACCCAGGACCTCCCATATGGTAGGTGGGAGCTCAATCGCTTGAGCCACATCCACTTTCCATATTCCTCAATATTGAGGATTTTAGGATGGTGATGCCCACTCTGTTTCTGATAGAGAGGGGACTTAGATCCCATGGGGCAGATGGATGGAACTGTCTTGCTTGCAGTTGTAGAGACTGTTTTTTGGCATGGGCATTGTCCATCATCATCCTTTAGTTAGTTGTCCTGGAATAGGTGTGGCAACTCTGCTGAGATTCAAGGCTCAACCAGCATATGAACAGACCAAAGGTTTAAGTCTCTGGGACATATATTTAATGAGTATAGTGCTAATTATAGGTTCAAATAAAAGGGGAGTAAGAACCATGTGTAGGGGAATTATAAATGAGTCTAACTCTCTTACATTGGGAACATATATTCCAAGGTAATGCCCACTGTTTTTTCTATTGTGTCTTTAATCACCATAAGATATGTTATCTTTCATGTACAGTGACAATTTCTTCTGTATGTTCCCCTAGTGTCTTTTTTTTTTTTT